>CM025647.2:1509890-1523425 GCA_014621495.2 Entosphenus tridentatus
AGGCTCACCTGCTCAGGCTCACCTGCTCAGGCTCACCTGCTCAGGCTCACCTGCTCAGGCTCACCTGCTCAGGCTCGGCTGGCATACAAGGGACTTTAAGCACTGGCTCCGCGCCTCCGAGCTATCGATCGAACAGTGCGTCCAAATTGTGAAATGAGTGCAAATAAATAGTATTATTAATATTCTTGAGATAGGTATGGGCAGGCTCCACACACACACAAACTACATTAATCCGATTAAATGCACAACGACAACACAAACCCACACACCAATGACAACAACCGCAATTCGTCATTAGGCGGCAGTGACGTCACTATAGTGTGTGTGTTAGGATAAATGCACCGTGAGGTCACGTGAAGTGTAGAAAGCTTGCTGGCAGGTCATGAGACAGACCTAAGTGTTATGGGTTAACTGATATGACTGGCAGATGCAAATCCTTTGCTCGCCACCATGCAAACTTCCTGTCGTTTAGCAACCTGGCATTCTGCTCATTATTGTGAGCATCGCTTCCACCCTCCGTTATTATTGAAGAGGGACTACTTCCAACTGCCCAGGAGCATCCGTCACAAGCCTGCTCCACAGAAGCCATTTGACAATGCTGGTACCGGTCATTGGCAAGTACAATCACTTCTACATTCTTCTGTATATCTTCTGTGGGCCATGCTGCGCCAGTATCACCCCCCTCACTATTTGGTCAAACAGACGCTACTTGGGCATGCCGACTCACACAGACGCATATATGGTAGGCCACAAACATAGACACAGAAACACAAACCTGGCAGCGCCACCATACACGCGTGGTCCGTGAAGGTTGCCCCCTTGTGCAGGTCGCTCAGGTCCCCCCCTCCTGGGCCCCCGCCACCCGCACTGCCCCCGCGTGGTCTCAGCCGCACCGTCACCTGGGTTCCGCTCTGCGTCCACTCCATGCCCATGTCACTGTCGCACGCCGCGGCGCCACCGGTCCGAGCTGCCGCAGCTGTGTCCATGCCAAACACGGCAGCACCGACAGGTCAGGGGTCAATGCATATACAGTACTCAGCCAGGTGACAGCGTGAAAGTCTCTAGTCATCATCATCAGGGTAAATACGAGTCCAAGCAACCACAGCAGGGATATCCGATATTTAAATAAATTCTGACTACCAATTACATGTTTGATTACTCACCTAATCGGATAACATGAAAATAGCTAGCTCGCAATTATATGCGTCATGTGAGAACTTATTATTTTGTATTCATGTAAATTTCCACACATGTTTTTGCATGAGGCTGGTGATCAGAACAAATGTGACAGAATGAAGTAGCAGGGATATCACAGAACTAGACAGAGAGAAGAGACTGCCTGGACACAACAGACAAGACAGGCAAAACAGAAACTACAAAAGTAGATGGAGAGAAATAGACCGATAGTGCAGGCAATACAAACTAGACAGATCAGACACCGATAGCAAAAATGTGATAAATATATAATATATACATTTATGTTCTCAACCTTATCCAGCACACCCATAAAAACCGTCACCACCAACAGGCGACACCATAAGAACAAGCGTTGAGAGAAGACACAAATCATGGAGTGGAAAAGAAGAGAAGGAAAGACAGAGAAAGAGACAGCTGCAGCAAAACGACATCACAGATTTGAGTGGCCATGACAGGAGAGAAGCAACTAAGTAAAGGAATGGAATAAAATTGGCAAGGTATCTGCATAGCAAGGGGATTTACAACAGACTCTTATAGAGATACCCATAGATTCATACAGAGTTCACACAGGAACCCACTGGCTTACACACAGGCCAGACTAAAAAAGAATAGAAGAGAATGGGAGAGGTCTTTGCCCTGCAATGCAAAATCACAGGCCGAAAACAAGAAATTAAGCTTCACCATTACCAGCGCCTCTGCTGACATCACCGCCCACTTCTTTCTGCTTGGCTCGCATCGCTCCACCACCAGTGCCCTGCCCCTGGGCGCCTTTGTGCCGGTTCCTACCACCACCGCCACCACCGCCATCACCGCCGCGCCGCCCGCCCTGCTGCCTGCGTGTCCGCGCCGCTGTAGCGGTGGCGGTGCCAGTGCCAGTGCCGGCGTTCGCCATGCGGCCCTTCTTCCCGGCTCCTGCGCCTCTCTCGCTCGGGCCCGCGCGCTTCCTCGCCTCCCTCTCTATCTTGCGTGTCTCGTGGCCGTGGCTGCTGCAGAGAGAGACAAAAACCACCAGGGAGAGGAGGAGGGATGAGAAGGTAAAAAAACGTGAAACACCTAATGCGTTAGAACGGCTCTTATCTGTGTCGAGACGGGATGAGGGATGCAAATGCCAGATGTTCCAATCAATTCCATGTATGATGCTTGCCCATCTAAGCACTAATGCAGGCTCAAACCTGCTTAGCTTATGAGATTTGATGAGACCTGGTTGGATTCCGGGCGATTTGGCCATCAATTGGCTGTCATAATCAGTCTTGATCAGTCCATTGCTGAATTCAAACCTCCCAAAGCATTTGCCAGATATCACTATCTCGAAATGCAGCAATCCATCCAGCTGCATATGAGCCAGTTTAATCGCTCCATCCGGGCATGTTCTCTCCTTTGGTTGCCACTACATCGTTAGTCTCTACCAATGGCCATCGTCCATCCAAAGAACGTGTTCTGCACAAACCCACTTTTATTCAGAATCAATATGGTGTCTCCAACCTACGTGCTCTCTAATCCACGCAGTCTTCTTTCTGCCTCACAGCTGTGATATTTTCCTTGTACCGGTCATTGTATGATCTGTAATAAATATAAAAATCATTATTACCATCCATGATCAAACTACTGATGAATGATGGCCTCCTCAAGCTGTCCTCAACACAAAACAAACATAGGTAAACCAAATATAGTTAAATAACCTGGAGGGTACGAGGACATTTGAGATAGAGTGATGAGATCGGCTCACGTGCATGATATGGACTGTCGCAGCACTGCACCTTGATGGATGGTGACAGAGTGGAAAGGTTTCCATCCAGCAGTGGATAGACAATGACTGATGATGATGTATTGCAACACTGCACATGGGCAGCAAGCTTATGATCAAAATACCTGGAATGCACCCAATTTCATGGCAGCTCAAATGTGAAGCAAGCTTAAGCCTGGATAGAGTTTAAATTGGATAAGTCAATGTATTTTTTTAAAATATAAAATTAGCATTCAGGTGGTGCCCATCCCCTGCTTATAATCCTAAGCCAGTGGTGGAAATTCCACATTCCTACGGCTAGGGAAAATATATTCAAAAGACAACTATTGTTGACTTACCACCATGTTTGGCAGATGGGCGGTCATAAATAGTGTAAAATTGGTTATATAGGTTGCTCAGAGCTACACAGGGCAGTAGAGCAAATCTATTCATGCACGCGACATCTATCCTGTCAAGAAAATCCCACAGTTTATCCCATCACATTGAATAATGATATTCTCAGCCATAGTAAAACCATGAATCTGCTTGGCACAATACCCTTATCTGACCCGACTCAGATTTCTCTAACTCGGGAATGTAAGGCAGTGATTGGGGCCATGAAGCCACTGCTAAGGGGATTTGTGCGACGTGCTCACACTGACAAACATCCCCACAATTCAATGTGCCAGCAACATTTTATGTTACCTTTAATGAAATTGAGTTAATTTAGTAGTTTAACACGTAGGCTTTCGCAAACCAATATCATCCATGAGGTTTTTTGGGATAGATCTAACCCCAAAAAACCTATATTATGGATAATTTAGTAGTGATTCTTCTTGATTATCTAAGGGTTTTGTTAATTAGCCAATAGCTACTATTAGGTAACTAGTCACGAGGTGCAGTCTCCAATTCTTACTATCCATGATCTCTCTAGCTTCTCTTATGTATGTGCAATGAAGGTGCATTGTCAGAAACGTCGTCCATTATGTATGTTCCCTTTTAAGGTCACGGTGTTATTTACAAATATGTTCAGAGATCTTATGTTGTCATGCAATGGCCGAGTTACTAATATGGCAAAGCAAACATCCAAGAATATTTTTTGAGTGCCAAAACGTCCAACTCAACTATCACTACTTTACAAATTAGAATGTTGTTGTTGTTGCCCCAGACCATGAACCCAGGAAACCCCCCCAACACCCAGTCTGCTCTTGAACCCAGGAAACCCCAAACGCGCAGTGTCTGTCGCTGAACCCATGTCCGCACCCCCCCACTGAAACGCAGGTACACTAAACTCTGAGCCTTAGGACCCCAAACACTGGAACTCCGAGGCTAAAATCTTCAGATCTCAAACCCTTGACAAACCCCGAGACACCACCCATTACACTTTACAACTCTGCCCGCCCCCTGCACCCACACAAACATCATCGGAGATAGACGATTTTGAACCTGCAGTAGTACACTCGTCGTAAACCCCCAGTTAAGACCCCAACCCCGGCGTTACAACTTCTCACACTAGACAGTGCGGGTCTTCGAACACAGGCATCCTGTGAATCCCAAACCCCAGATAATCTAAAATCAGGGACCCCAAAGCTCAAGAAACCTCAAGCATACGACTCATGTACAGCACACAGAACACAGCCCCAAACCATGAAATCTTGCATTCCCTGGCACCCAGAGCCCCGGTCACCTAATACCTCACGCCGGTCTCCCACCCGCGGTTGTCCTTGGATCCCCAAACCCGGTCCCCTTGCATCCCAAACACCACGTTTTTGTTAAACCCCAAACCTCGATTCCCGAAGACATAACACTCCGGTGTCTCAAAACCCCCGATCCCCTTGGCCTAAATCCCCACGTCCCCTTGGACCCCAAACCCCAGGTCCCCAAATCCTGATCCCCTTGGCCTCAGACACAGGTCCTCGTGGACCCCAAACCCAAATCACCCTCGACCCCAAACCCTGATCCCCTTGAACCCCAAACCCCGGTCGCCTTGGGCCCCCCACACCCGGGTCCCCGTTCCCCCTTTTGTTGTTGTGTAGGCCGCGAGGGGCCTAGCTTTAGGACCCCCGTCCCCCCTCACCTTGCCTGGTTGAGCTGCGGGCGAAGCGGCGCCCTGAGCCGGGCGAGACGCCCAGCCGAGGCCGGGGGGCAGGGAGGGTGGAGGAAGCAAGGACGCCGCCGGGCTGGGCCGTGTATGGAAGCTGCGGTGGCGCTGTCGTCTCGTCAAGGTCGCGCGAGAAGAACAGGAGAGTTTAAACTTTGATATAAAATTCTCAACAACGAGGTTTTGTCGCCGCGACGGAGAGGGGAGGGGGTACAATTGTTATTGTTAACACAAGACGCCTTCCGTTAAATGCCCAATCAGGGCCCTGACACTCTGCGCCTTCCGTCTTCCGGAAGACGACTTCTGGAATCTTCGGGAACTTCCGGAAGATCTCCGCGCGTTGGGGGGGGGGGCGACGTTGACCGCCCACCCCCGGGCGCGCGCCTGAACGGGGGTCCGCGTTTTATTGGTAGACGTCTTCGGGAATTAGGTAGAACGTCTGACACACGTCTTGCGGTGTCGGTGGCCGCCTTCCGTAGCGGGAAGATGCACGCGCGAAGGGGGCGGTGACGTAACGCTGACTTGAAAGTCCCTCCCCTCCGTGTGACGTCAATGTATTCGGAGCCAATCGCGTTGGGGCAAGGGAGTCGTGTATATTTTGTTGGTCAGGTCGCATAAATAAAAAAAGTGTCATAGATCCTCCACCACCCGTAAGCCTCGGTGTATTTTTTTTTATCTAATAGCGATATATATTTTAATTAACATTACAAACCAGATCCTGAGGTGATTGAACCTGATACTTTTATTTTCGGATTTTGAATGTGATTTTGACGCGTGGCTTTAATATGGAAGGTGAATGTGCTAATACAAGCCCCCCCAGGTGTTTGCACTTTGCCCACTCATACAATACATGTGTTGTAGGCTTGGGCCGTGAGGTGGACAGATGACAGTCGATCTATGCTTGAATCTAGCTGCCCAGTAAATATGGAACGTTGGGCCAACATTGGTACAACAGCTCCAACCACATTCCAACATTGGACCAATGTTGCTATGGGCTAACTTCTTGTATTCATGGTGGGTTTTCTCCAGGTACTTTATTTCCTCCCACACAGTTACATAGATCAACATGATCCAGAGTTACATACAGACCAACAGACATTCATCTTGTGAACCAAAAGTGGCATTGTTGCATGGAGTCGGTTGCCCGAATTCTCTCTCCGCGAGCTTATTTCCCGTGCCTCTTCACACATCACATTCACCACACTCACATCTCGTTCCACTGCATCCTTCCCTCTCACCCTTGTTTTCCTACCCTTCCTGCCCCACACCAGCATCCATGGCGAGTCACATGTGCAAAGTGAGACCATGTGGAGAGCATCGCGAAGGCAGGGCGAAGATTTATTATTTTACAAACGCAGATAACGCACTCTATTCAGACGCCTGCACAGTTCCGCTATAACTTCACCAAAGTTTTGACTTCATCGCTTGTGATGGCTGGGGAGTTCTTCAAAACATGTGTTTGTAAGGGACTCAGGTATCATAGATTCACAGATGATAACAGCAACTTGGGATGCAACGATTCACTCATCTGCGATTCAATAAGCCGTGACATTTTTCTAGTCGTGCTTTAATTCAAAATAATTTCGTTTTGCGATGCCCTGTTTCAATTATCGGGCAGGTTGCCTCGATTACGCCCTCGCATTCTCAAATAATTTGCATGGAAAATATATCATCCAGTCGGCTCGTGTTAAATCATTTATTTTAATCGATGAATTGTCACACCCCTAGAGGTAAAACGGCACCAGAGTTGCAGAGCTCGTCGCAGAGACCCGAAGTCTACAGATGTATGTACACGAACTCATACTTGCATGCGTACACACGTACTTATATGCGCGCACACACACACACGTGTGTGCATGCGTGTGTGTGAGCTCAGCGGGAGGTGGCTCCACTGGGCGGCACCCAGGACTCGATCTTGGGGCGCACGGTCGAGTAGGGCACGTACTGCCTGTTGAAGCCGCTCATGTTCATCTTGTGCTCCTTCCATATGAACGGCCGCTGCTCTGGCGGGTGTGTGGTCGGAGGTTCGTCCGCGATGCTGTGCAGCCAACGGTGCCTGTGGCGGAACAGAGGGCAGAAGGGAGAGGACGGTGGAGCAGTGGGAAACAGCCAAATAATGGGATGATAGCATATATATAAATAAACAGGCCTCCCTTCCGAGTCTCAGCATAAAATCAAGATCAGGCAGCACAGACCGTAACCGGCTAGGTGGGAGGTGGTTCAGTATTACAGCACGCAGCTCTCAATCGCATGTTTGAAATCCTGGTTGGGGGTTGACTAAGTCCATGAGTCCTACAGGGTCCATAAAAGTACCACTTCAGGGGGAAGTCAACAGCGTTTACCCGAGACAAACTCTCCCCTACAATTGGAATGTGCTATTTGCACCACTGGATCAAGGCTGTAAAAGGAGATGGGCAATGCCTCAATGCTCTTTTGAGTAGGCAATCACTTTGACTTTTGACAGTGAACACGAGAGAGGGGAAGACGCACCACTCAGGAGGCACCATGCTGCCGTCCTTGTCCCAGAACGTGTCCTTGTCATTCATCTTCCACGTGTAGTCCACCCAGCGGTGCCGGCCTGAGTATAGTAAAGAAGACAGACGAAGGGAGAACCCATTATTCCGCCACCCCCCAAACCCCATTGTATTAAGCGGTCAGCCAAATTATGTACTCAGTGAATTTTTTTTTTATCGAATTATATACCCAATTGTTATGTTTGGTCTCTAATAATCGAACTAGATTATCTTGGTCTGCATGTTCATTGAGACTCGTTAATTTAATCAAAGACTCAAGTCACGAAACAGTCGTAGCCTTATCTAAATATCTAATTTTCATTCACTCAAGGCTATCGTCAATTAACGAGATTTTTTTTTTACTAATGGACAAACTGAAAGGAATGAGAGAAAAACGAATACCCATAGGCTATCATGGGGAAAACAAAATGCACATAGCTTAAAATGGGAAAAATGAATGCCCATAGAATAACATCTATATAATGGAATGCCCATATTCTATAAATGGAGAAAACATTTGTTTTGATATTGACCGCAAAATTACCACTCTGACGTGAGTGATTGTCTCATTGTGGGCACTGGGTAGCAAGACAAGTGGGTGGTGATAGGGGTCTCTGCGGGGACTCTTACCAAAGAAGTTGCGCTTCTCCTCGTAGTATTTGTTGCCATACTTGTCCGTGCCGACCAGGGTGCCAATACGGAACTCGTCCATCCTGGGAGCGATACAGAAAGTTCAGCAACTCGCTCAATGCCTGTGTTACTGCAGTCTACCAGTCTCAATGCTTTGTCTCATCAATACTATTCAATCACTGCAATGCAGGTCATAACAACACTCACTCACTCCTTCGCCAACTCATTAACTCAAACACTCACCCGCTCACCACACTACAGGTCACATTTCTCTCTGCTTCTTTTCTCGCATTGCTTCACTCTGGAATTCCCTCCCATAGTCTTATCCCCAAGCTCGTATAATATGCTTGTTCAATGCAACAAACGTGTTACACTCTTTATCTATTCCTACTTTAATAGTGCCGTTCGTTGCTGCCCACTTGACGTTTTGGGCCTGGGCTCAGTCAGCATAGTGCAAAAATATATGGCAGTGGATGTGGTATAGGACTCGATGCGGGATGACAACTGAGACACTCGCATAGATCTGACACCAATAAAACATTACAGAGCACAAGGCGATGCAATGCAGTCCATCCATCGTCTCTAATGGGGATAAGGGAGGCAGGAGCGAGTCCATGGAGGATCTTGAAGCCTATGAGTGCGACCTTGTACAGCAATTATTGCACTGGTGAATGGCAGCCAGTGGAGGGAGTGGAGGGGCATTTATTTGGGAAACGCAGTGGCGTTTTGGATCAACTGAACCCGCACTCACCATTGTGGTGAAGTATGGCCATGTAACCTCTTTGACTGACAGTGTGGGGAAGCGCTTCAACCAGCAGTGTGTGACCTTTTTTGCCAGTATCACATTTTTTTCCAGTATGGATTCATTGACATGCTAATTTCTCTGTTCCAGCAGCTGCCCCAGAAGACCCACCTCTCTCTCGATTTAAGGCCTCGACACAGAGGCATTGGGTCTCTGTGTGTCTATGTTGTGTGTCTCTCTCTCTGTGTCTGTGTTGTCTTTCTCTGCTTGTGTGTCTGTCTGTGTCTGTTGTGTGTCTCTCTGTGTCTCTGTGTTGTCTTTCTCTGCTTGTGTGTCTGTCTGTGTGTCTCCGTGTCCGTGTTTTTTCTCTCTCTCAAATGTAATTCTACCTGATGACGGTTGCTTGTGTTGCAATCGAAACGTCGTATTCTATTATTTAATTTATTTTCTTTCTACGTGACTTTACCGAAAGAACCAAAGTGTATCAAACTATAAAAAAATAGGAATAGATTTTACCCTTGCTGGCAACAAAACATAAGGTGTTAAGGTGTTCATGTTCAAATACCAAATAGAAACCTTCTGCAAGTAATCATGTCTCCAATAACCACACATACTTGTGGTGAACATGCAAACAAAAACATTATATATGCAGCCTTCTTTAGGGCATATTCTCACCAGTGTTAGACCGGAGAACAACGCCAAAAAGCGAACAGTACAAAGATTGCAGACACGATTCCTTGCTAAAACTTCCTATGTGGTGTTTGGACATCTTAACACCAGTTTTATTGCCAGAAAGGGTAAACCTTTTATTATTTTTTCATACTTTATGACTGGAAAAAAGGTCAAATTTTGTAGTTGCTCAACCCCAAGCTATAAATGCTCTGACAAATGCATTACCAATCTAGATTTGAAGTTTTTGTGACTACAGAGATTCATACTCTTTGGTTCTTTCGGTAAAGTCACGTAGGTATAAAATAAAATAAATCACGACGTTTCGAGCAAGAACCTTTTTTGTTGTGGTTTTCTTGCTGTGGTTTTCCCACCTAATGATGATTGCTTGTGTTGCAATCGAAACGTCGTGATTTAATTTATTTTATTTAATACCTACGTGACTTTACCGAAAGAACCAAAGAGTATAAATGCATTGTCTTTGTACTGTCCGCCTTTTGGCGTTGATCTGACACTGTTGGCGAGACGAAGCCCCAAAGAAGGCTGCCCTCTGGTGTAGACCAATCCGTTTTGAACATTTTAACACCTATATTATTGGTTCTTTCGGTAAAGTCACGTAGAAGGAAAATAATACAAATAGAAAAAAAAATTCTCACGACGTTTCGACTGCAACACAAGCAATCATCGTCAGGTGTGAAATCCACAGCAATAATTTTTCTTCAAATTTTCTTGCTGTGGATTTCACACCTGATGATTGATAACATTGTGTTGCAGTCGAAACGTCGTGAGAATTTTATTGTTTTATATCTTTATTATTTTATTATTTCCCTTCTACGTGACTTTACCGAAAGAACCAAGAATATGAATCCCTGCAGTCACGAAAGCTTTAAATCAAAATCTTAACACCTGTTTTATTGGCAGAAAGGGTCAAACATATTCTTATTTTTGTTCAAACCAGCAGTGTGTTGACAACGGCCTCGACGTTAAACCGAACACATTTGGTGCCACTGCGTTGGAAGCGGCGCACAATTAACAACAATTCAGCTCAGCACAATCGTCAATAACAGGGGCCTGGGAATGAAACACGAACAGAGTCAACGTTACAGGCAACAGCTCTTCTTTACAGCACACTGAAAACGGACCATTGCTCAAAACGTTGACGAATGTTTAGTTCCTACTTCGTCACAACAGAGCTGCCTTCAAGGCATATTTGGTGCATTGTAAAATTGCACTCGACCCTGATCATCTGCCCTCAGGGCGTTGATACTATCCACCTGTAGCGTAACGCTCTGACCCCTGTCGCAATGACAGCGAGGGACACGGGCCCCAGGCCGCGTCTCGCCGCGAGTCCTCGATTATCTCAGGTCCCCTGAGTCCCTGGCCCCCTCGCGGTCCCTCTCACCTCATTATCTGCCACAGCGAACCGCGCAGGCCGCCATAGAAGCGGTACGTGTCCCACACCCGCTTCACCATGCGCATGTACTCCATCGTGACGTCACTCGCGCTCCGCTGAGTCGTGACGTCAATCGCGCTCCGCGGTGTCGTGACGTCACTGGAACGTGATCCGGGCGATGCGATTGAACGACGTGATTACGTCATGGGTCCACCTCCAAGTGCTACGTGGTGACATCACCCTCTCTGTAAGTACATACCACAATTTCCCCACGCGATGACGTCAATCGATGTTAAGCAATTACGTCAAATTCGATTTATGCGGCGTCACCGTATTGTATAATCTTGATTTGAAGCTTTCGTGACTGCAGGAATCCATACTCTTTGTTTTTTTCTGTAAATATTTTATTTCTATTTTTTTATTTTTTACCTACGTGACTTTACCGAAAAAACCTAAGAGTATGAATCCTCGCAGTCACGAAAACTTTAAATCTAGAATATTTCGGTAAAGTCACGTAGTTATAAATAAAATAAAGTTTAGGCAGCGGAAACGCTGTGTGGGAACGTCACACCATAGCAACGCAATCGCGTCGGGTGTTGCGCGATGACGTCGCCGCACAGAAACGTGATCGCGTCGGGTGTTGCGCCATGACCTCACCGCACTGAAACGTGAACGCGTCGGGTGTTGCGTGATGACGTCACTGCACTGAAACGTGATCGCGTCGGGTGTTGCGTGATGACGTCACCGCATGGAACGTGATCTCCTCGGGTGTTGCGCGATAACGTCACCGCACGGAAACGTGATCGCGTCGGGTGTTGCGCAATGACGTCACCGCACTGAAACGTGATCGCTTCGGGTGTTGCGCGATGACGTCACCGCACAGACACGTGATCGCGTCGGTTGTTGCGCGATGACGTCACCGCACTTAAACGTGATCGCCTCGGGTGTTGCGCGATGACGTAACCGCACAAACGTGATCGCTTCGGGTGTTGCGTGTTGACGTCACCGCACTTAAACGTGATAGCGTCGGGTGTTGCGCGATGACGTCACCGCACAGAAACGTGATCGCTTCAGGTGTTGCGTGATGACGTCACCACACTTAAACGTGATGGCGTCGGGTGTTGCGCGATGACGTCACCGCACTTAAACGTGCTCGCGTCGGGTGATGCGCGATGACGTCACCACGGAGCGACGTCCTCTAAGCGATGACGCATTGTCGTGGCGTGTCACGGTGGGACAATGTGTCATGCAACACGTTATCGCATGAATGTTTAATTATTTTCCCTCACGCGAGATTACATTCATTATCATCAGCCGTGTTCTATCCACCGCTGGATGAACAGCAACAAACCAACGTTCCTCAGTAAAAATACAACGCATTCATCTCTCATAATCTTTGTCGCTTGGCTTTCGAGTGACTGAATTTCTTTGCTCCGTGCCTAAGTCACGGGTTGTGCCTGTAAAACATTGCACGCGTTATAAAAGGATGTACATATTATGTATTACGAGCATTATTGCCATATTACGAGCATTGTTGCCTTTCTCTAAACCTTTGGGGCCGTCGATAAATGACGTCACCCCCCTCAAATATGACGTCACAAAGCTCTGCCCCCCCCCCCCCCAAAGTATAAAACATGCTTCAAATCGCTTTAAACTATTGTCATTGTAGTGCTTATTTAATGTGGTGCTGCACTCTGATGTTGTAGGAGAAAACATGTATTAAAAAGTCTATATACTTAAGTAGAACGTGTTGTCTATTTAAAGTTGCGCATTTTTATGTGACGTCACATTTCTCAAACTCCCCCCCGCTCGTCACACATCGTCACAAAATGTCTGACCCCCCTTAGGTGTGTGACGTCATTTATGGACGGTACACTCACCGAGGTTAAGAACCAGGCTACAGTCTACATTATAGACTGCCAGTACACTCACTACGATTTAGAACCAGGCAACCGTCTACTTTTTATTTTTATTCACTTTATTTTTACTTTTTATATCTACGTGACTTTTCCGAAAGAACAGAATATGTCAACTTATTGTTGAGGGTTTTTTTTGGTTACTTATGCTTGTGCATCATTACCCAAAGCATCAACAGCATCACCAAATAATGTCTAAAGTTGTTAATTCGTGCAGAGTTTGTATGGACCATAAACTTTTGGAACGTTACAAATAAATGCCGAAAACTTGAGCAAAGAAGCATGTCGAATGCTTTGATGTTGTCTGCCGGCCAAGTCGCCCCTGCAAAATGAGCCTCTTAGCTACACCCCCGTCGCCCTCCCCTTCACCCCACCCCCTCCACCGCCTCGCGACGCATCCAATGAGGTGCAATGTCATCGGTCAAAGTCATCGGTCACTCTAAATTTATGAGAAAATGACGTCACGTGGTTACTGCACGAGTCGAGCGAAAACGCGGCACGTCATTCCAGTCGTTGCGAAGGCACAAACGTGTGACGTTGCGGCGCGGGCAGTAACCACGTGACGTCATTTTCTCATATTGCGAGTGACCGATGGCATTGCACCGCATTGGTTGCGTCGCGCGTGAGGCGGTGGAGGAGGTGGGGTGAAGG
>CM025647.2:1523825-1534223 GCA_014621495.2 Entosphenus tridentatus
CCCACGCGCACGCGCGCGCGCCACACACGCAAGGAAGACGGAGAGACCCTGCAAACTCGCTTCAGGTAAAACATTAAAAGACATTTCTCCGCACAAGTTGTTTCGATTTATTCACGCCCCGCCATAAAAAAAAAATTGTTACCGCAACCTCCTATGCACGAATTTGATGGCCTCGAATGGTTTTGTTTGTTACGTTGTTTAAAACTGCCCGACGCGCACCATTGTAAAACCGCGAATATTAAGTGAAATGTACAATGACTACGAACGTTGTTAGTTTGTCTCTGTCGTAAGCCTCGGCCGTTTTTTGTTGAGTCAGTTGAGCCTGAAACTCGGTGCCAACTGCTCTCGATCTCTCGTTGTTTGTCTATCGCACGCGATAGGAGCGAGCCGATTGTGGTGCGCGCTGCTGCTGCGCCCCCCGCTTATATAACCCGGCTCGCTCATTCATTCATTATCGACAGCAGAGGGGGCCCTAAGCATCGTGGGAGAGATTACACAGCCCCCCTCCCCCCCGGCTGTCTCCCACCTGCAGTGCGAACGACTCGCCAGGCAAAGGCTGTGGTCTATTCACTGCTGGGTGAAGAAAATTGCACCGTCAGTCGTCGTCAGCTTTGGTTTATCTTCTATTAGATGAAGGACCCCCCCCCCCCCCATAATTGTCAGTCACGGTCCATCAAGTTTCTGGATTAAAATCTGCCCATTATCACCAGCCATGGGCTGTCCACTGCTGGATGAAGGTCTGCCCACCATCATCAGCCATGGGATGTCCACTGCTGGATGAAGGACTGCCCATCATAATCAGCCATGGGCTGTCCACTTCTGGATTAAGGTCTGCCCATCATCATCATCAGCCATGGGATGTCCACTGCTGGATTAAGGACTGCCCATCATCATCATCATCAGCCATGGGCTGTCCACTGCTGGATGAAGGACTGCCCATCATCATCGGCCATGGGCTGTCCACTGCTGGATGAAGGACTGCCCATCATCATCATCAGCCATGGGATGTCCACTGCTGGATTAAGGTCTGCCCACCATCATCAGCCGTGGGATGTCCACTGCTGGATGAATGTCTGCCCATCATTGTCAGTGACAAGTGGCTGGATGGCTCGGAGCGCTGAGACCTGAGGCCGGCCCAATTGTGATTAGACTGGTCTCACAAATGTACCGATGGACTTCGACCCGGTCAATAATGACTGCATGAAAAAAACTCCCAAACATGAAATCTGGTTCGTCGCTTAATGAGGCTGAATTCCAGCTCTTTGAGAATTTTAAAATATCTCGGTTTGACAGGCATGCGATGAACACCTGTGTGGCAGGGCAGGTGCGAAAGTACTGTGTAGTGCCTCCTGCTGTGGAGAGATCACGGCTGATGAGTAAATGAGCTTCCCTGTGTGGAGATGATGTATGAGAAGCACGCGATGTTTGCGCTGCAGAAAACACTGACGGTGTTGAGGAATTCCCCCAGTGAATATTGCTTTCCGATTATTTAAATCATCGACGACTCTACCAATTACCAGTTCGATTTCTCGACCCCAACCCTAATTGGATAATGCAAAAAGAATGGGGGGGGGGGGGCGGAATCTAACCTCTGTCCCCTCGTGTGCCGTTGGACGGGAAGTGATAAGCGTTACTTGGTGATGTCATCAGGATCATGTGTGTGGCCTGTAGGGAGTTGCCCGCCTTTGGGAGGCAGAGTGTCTGAGCAGCCGATAATATTTAGAGGGTCCCACGTAATCAACCACGAGTATTCATTACCGTTTTTAGCTGATTAATCGACTCCGGTGACCAATGTTGACTCGTAACGTTTCTGTTTGTCTCAGTATGTCCACAAACACGGTCGCGCTGGTGCTGGTGGTAGGCGGCACAATATCGGTGCCGGTGATCACCCTGGCGCTCGCCTGGTTCCTGTGCCCCACCGTCTACATCCATGCCTTCAACTGGTGCGCGCCGAACCCTCCTGGCGGCACGAGCGCCACGGGGACACCCCCACACATTCACGGTTACTGTCACCCTCTTTCTCTCTGGGGAGACCCCTCCAAACAAACACAAACTGCTCCTGTCTTACACCAAACTCAACGTCAGTCTCACATGTACACGCATCTGCATTGAACATCACTCAACCCCAACTTGGCCCTGGCACCTAGCCTGGCACAAGTGCTGTGGTCACATCAACGGCACTTATTGGCGAAATGCAGCTGTTTTTATTTTGTGTGGGGAGTGGTAGTATAGTAGTTAGCGTGCTGCGCTATGAACCCAGCGATCTCAGTTTGATTCCCACTCACAGTCAACATCGGTGATAAATATCTGAACCGGTCCTGTGCCTCCCTCGGGTCTACTTGGCCTCAAATGTGTACATGGTGCAGTGTATAAAAATCAGAATTGGAGAAATAAAGGCGGACGGGTGTGGTAGTCGTGGCCACACCACCCCTTTGTGTCCCGTGCCAGCCTTTATAGGTGCTCACTAACTGTGCTTGCCCAACATTTTGTTAAAGGCTACATGGGGGACCTTTGTTTTTGTGTTTGTTTGCACCAAGGTTCTGGAGGCAGAGGCTGGGCCTGCGTGTGAAGCACGTCACTGTCGCTGGCTACACCTTCTGCTACATGGAGCGCGGCGGTGCCAAGAGCAACGCGGGCCCGGCCATCCTGCTGCTGCATGGCTTCTCTGCGCACAAGGACATGTGGCTGCCGATGCTGCGGGTGCGCACGTTTGTTCTCCTCTCAAGTAATGGCTAATACACCTGCTGTATTAATCATTGCTGGATTTCAACCGCGAACCTCTGCAACAAGCGGTGAACGCGCTGCCGCTGGGCCGTGTCATGTTCACCACTCTGTGCCGCATGAAGAGACACGTCTCGCCGCGACAATCCGGAATCCTCCTGTATCAACTCTAGTGGGGAACCGGTAGTGTAGCAGTTAGTGTGCTGCGCTACAAATCCGGTGACCCGAGTTCAATTCCTGCTCACGGTCAACACTAGTGACGATTATCTAAACCGGTCCTGGGACTCCCCTAAATCTACTCAGCCTCAAATGAGTACCTGGTGCAGTGTGTAAACATAGCCACGAGGGAGACAAAGGTGGCCAGGCGTTGTCCTGGCCACCCACCACCTCGTGTATCGTGCCGGTCTTCACAGGCCCACACCTCCGATTAGCACGGTTGGCTATGTACAGTGCGAAATAAGTTTAAGATACACACACCCATCAATGAGACCACATCTCCCCAATACCCGGATCCCTCCGCTGGTTCCAACTCCAATCATAACCACAAGATCGCAATCTCCGTCATCAAGGTTCTCCATGGAGTTGCCCTGGGGCTACGTTCCCCCTTTAACTTTTTACTCGAAGGGGGCATTCTGAGGCGGTGACATCGCCTCGGAGTGGTGATATAGCCCAGGGGTCAAGCATTCACCGCTTGTTGCAGAGGTTCACGGTTTGAATGCAGCGGCTACCCTGGTTATTGCTGTGGGTGTCATAACCATAATAATACCACGACGCACCGGCTACTTCTCAGTGGACGTTAAAGGTTACCTGGCATCATTCGCGAGAGCAGGCCAATGTGTTCCGGCATCAGGGTTCAAAGTTGCCAAATTCAAAATGATACTACAAATTCGTCAATTGGGATTCTACATCACAATGGTAGACCAATACTGGCAGACTTATGCCCCAGGTCACTCTTGCAAATGATACCATCCTGGTGCGAAAGTTCTCACCTGGTTAAACAATTTAACCTTGAACGCTCTGTCTTGTTGCTGCCGCTGTAGCCTGGACCTTATTACCCCCAACTGTTCGTGCTGTCAGCTGCCTGCCCTGGTTCAAGTCCGAATTCAAGACATCCTTCCTTCTCTTTTCCCTGTGTTTCCCCTCTTGTCAGTTCCTGGACCTAGAGTGCCGCGTGGTGAGCGTGGACATGCCGGGGCATGAGGGGACCAGCCGTATCGCCGGGGAAGACTACAGTATCCAGGGGCAGGTGGCACGCATCCACCAGGTAACCTTGGATACAGTTGCAAGGGACGGAGGGCAAAGGAGATGCCACATCGAGCCAAGAAGCACGTCCATTTGTTGTTTGGTGTGTCTAAAATGCTTGTGGTGTGTGTACTGTGTTTAAGGTGTGTGTGCATGCTTGTGGGGAGCAGTAGTGTCGTGGTTACCGTGCTAACAACCTGATTCTTGCTCACGGCCAACACGTGTTATGATTATCTGAACCAGTCCTGGGCCTCCCTTAGGTTGACTTAGCCTCAAATAAAAATGTGTAACCATTGCCACTAGGGAGACAAAGGTGGCCGGGCGTGACCACCCATCCCCTCCTGTGCCATACTGACCTTCATAGGTGCTCACTAACTGTACTTGCACCAACTGTCTGTTAAGGCTCTATGGGGGATCTTTATATTTGTTTGTCTTTGTGCTTGTTTGGCTCTACCATAGTTTGTGGGTGCCGTGGGACTCGACTCAAGCCCATATCACCTGGTGGGCACCTCCATGGGAGGCTGCATCGCAGGGGTCTATGCTGCCCATCACCCGAAGGAGCTGTGCGCCATCACCCTCATCTGCCCCGCAGGTGATTGTGTCACACACCAACACACCAACACACAACGCAGAGATCCCCTTGCAACTTTTAACAGCTTGCTGGAGCAAGTGTTGTTAGTGAGCACCCTTAAAGGCCGACACGGCAAATGAGTGGGTGGCTGGGCATCATGCCCGGGTTAGCAGTTGTGTAGCGTAGTGCGCTGACCATCGCGCTTACGCTGCTCCGAATCATAACAACACACCTCATAGAAATTATAATATTTTCGTTAGTTTGTTTGTAAAACCCGAAACGTAACCTATTTACCCTTGTCCCGTGGTATCCTTACCTCGCCGCTCCCCACCCCACCCACCTGCTCATTCTACTTCGTCATCCTCCCCCCCCCACACCCCCCTGCCATCCTCCTCTTGTGGTCGCGGTGCAGGCCTACAGTACCCGTGTGATACGCCCTTCATCCGCGAGCTGCGCGCCCTGGAGGGCACGGACATGCGCAACGCCCGCATCAGCCTCATCCCGGAGACGCCAAGCGAGATGCGCGGCATGCTCGACCTGTGCGCCTACGCGCCCATCCGCCTGCACAAGCAGGTTGGTGCGACTGCTCACGCGCACTCACAGCCCCGTTGTCGAGCCACTGCTGGGTGAACGCCTCCCCGTACCGTCGCCGTTCCAGCTCCTGCACGTGAGCCAAATTCGTTACTCCCTCTCCGCGGCGGACGGGCTCTCGCGGGTGTCCTGTCGTTTGGATGCCGCTCCCTCGTTTGTCGAGACTGCCGGCTATCTTAATTCCTTACCGTGTGTGACGTGTCCTCCCTGAGCCCACTTTTCCGAATGCGCAGAATGATGATGTCTCAAGCTTGCGCGTGTTTCCTAATCCACGTGTTCCTCCTTCCGTCCCTCAGTGTAATGTCAAGTGTTCACCTCTCTATGCTTCATTATGCACTTTTTAGCTTTTGTTAAATTTTCTGTGTCAATGTCAATGTTTCTGATCTATATTTCAGAGCAGGTAACATATACACAAGTATTATGTTGTTACCATAATGTGTTGTTATTTATAATCTTGTGTACGTGTGACATATTCAATTTTTTGACGTTTGCTTCTGTAGATCCTGAAAGCCCTGGTGAATTTGCGGTGCCAGAACAACGACTTTTACAGAGAGCGTGAGAGACGCGGCACTGCACTGCTCATGTTACAAGCACCGCACAGTACTCTCATTTAGCCATTCTCACCAGTATGAACCCTGCAAAACGATGACGGTCACAACACTACCACAGCTCCCCCATATGTGACCACGCCACCTGCCAACACAGCTCACCACACCGCTGGTGACTGCCGCACCAGGCTCATCGTGGGTAGGTGAAAAATTGGGTGGGTGGGCGAGGGTTTGGGTGGGTGGGCGAGGGTTTGGGTGGGTGGATGTAGGTGGGGGTTTGGGCGGCTGGGCAGTTTGGTGAGTGGGTGGGTGGTTGTATCTGCAGTTCACCAACTCTTAGACAAAGCAATGAAATGGCTAAATTACTTAGAGGTGAACCTCTAATCGTTGCTCTCTTAGGCCATACAAAAAAAAAGGAAGTTTGAGTGGTCCGGTTGAACTGACGTGGTTTGGCACTGTGGCTGTGCGTGTTTCTCTGTGTAGTGTTTTTGGCGATCACCAGTGAGTCATCTCGTCATGCCCTGCAGGAGGCCCTGCCACTCATCACAACCCCCACGCAGGTCATATGGGGCCAGGAGGACAAGGTACGCATGTGCGCTTATGAGCCGAAAGATATTGCTCACTTAGACGTGTGTGTACGCATGCGTGTCTCTCTGTGCGCGATTGTCAGCCATGCAGTGATTCACTATCCACATGTGCCAGCAGTTTGATGGTGCACAGGATGCTGGGTCATGATTAGATTCAAGTGTTCAGGTTCGTTTTGTATAATCCAGTGAGAATTCAAGAGACAAGGATAGAGTCTCTTCAGAGTGATATGGGTCATCAAACTGAGAAAAGCAAAAACACAAAAACACAAAAATTAAGCATAAACATAAAGCACACCTGCAGGTGGTGGACGTGTCTGGCGCCACCGTGATGGAGGCCGTGCTGCCCTCGTGCCGCGTGGACCTACTCGAACGCTGCGGCCACTCGGTGGTGATGGAGCGGCCCCGCAAGGCCTCGAGCCTCCTCGCTGCGTTCCGCCACAGCCTTGACTTCGACGGCCCGAACGGCGGCGGCGGCGGTGACGGCGGCGGTGGCGGCGGCGGTGCATACTTGGAGCCCCGTGCCGGCAAGCGCGACTGAGCGCCCACTCGCACCGCCACCTTTCACACCTGACCAACCCATGGCATTTACGAAGCCACGAAGTTTACGAGGCGGCGTGTATCGATCCATCAGTCAGTAGTCGATTCTAACAGAGGGTGGCCCGGTGGCTCAGAGACACTCAGCCGCCACCGGTGAAATCCTGAGTTCGAATTGAGGATTTTGCTGCCCAACCACTGTGAATAAACCAGGTTCTCAAGCGTAAAGAGCTAATGGTCTCAGCACAACACTTACTCAGATACCAGGAATTGCACGCACATATGCATGCAAAAAAAAGAGTGGGAAAATTTGGTTCCCCGCTTGATTTGAATAAATGTCACCTTGTGAGAATTACAAGTATCAGTTTAACTGTCATGTGGGAAACATTACTTTCTGTGGCAGTGGCAGGGTAAGTGCTGCAGAGGTAGCTCTATGTCATCCTCTTCTGCGGGCCGTTCTCTGGATTCTTCGTCACACACCCTGACATTGATACCTTTTGGGATTAATCGGGGATAGGAGATTTTTTGAATTAAATTTTACAAAGTTGACGCATGCATTAAAGCGTTTATCTGATTTAATTGTTTAATTTATACGCGTCACGTGTAATTGGTTCACGTGACCTCTGTAACCACTAGAGGTGCTGCTCGCACCACAGAAACAACCGGCAGTCCTTGAATCAAATCGCGGTATTCAATCGTCGCGATTGTGTGTAATCTGGATTGGCTGGAATCGTTAAACGTCCGTTGTTTACCATAAATCTGTGGCTCAAACTTACCCACGTGGGCCTGGTCAGCTGACCCATTACACGTCAGCTACAGAGACATCGAGGGATGATTTTTTTTATTGGAGGGTTACTTTCGAGGCAGTTGGGAACATAGCCCGTTTAGAGGCAGTTGGCGGTGCCAGGATTGCACTTTGAGAAGTGGGATTGTGTCCTGGGTCGCATAATTTTCTTAAACACTGGAAGCAATAAGCACTAATGTAGGTTATTGCACTTACTCATTGCAATATATTGGTTGAGTGGACGAAATGTAATGTACTGCGATAAAGCATACGCAGCTTAGGAGAAACCTAGCGAAACGATGCATAGGGTAATATATCGATTTTCAAGATTGTGATATTTAAATTTGTGAATCGCGTGTGTGAGGATAGATGTTTAATTCTGTTGTATGTGTTCCTCATCTGTCTCCGTATAATTCCAAGCATGCACTTCTCCATGCTTCTTTTTGCACCTTTAAACTTGATTTCAGGAACAAACGCAAGTTAGAGACATTGTAATGACCGTTAAGAAACAAAATAGTCGGTGGGCTGGGGTCGGAACACGTTTCTAGAAAGGACGATGGCCAAGCCTGATGACAGTGGCAGCTTAGGGACGGAGCACGTACGAGAATACGTCTACCGCAGAGAAGGAGCGATGAAAGCTCGTGCGTGGGTCGACTCCGTGGATTGTTGCATCGCATGTCTTTGAGAGATGTACGATGATGTGTGTAATCGGTTACCATGAAACCTGCAGCCACTAGAGGCGCTACAATTTGCCGAAATATTAAAGAGATTCCTCGAAACGAATTTCGTCTAGGGACGTGCGGTCAGGGGAGGCAGGGGAGGCAGGGGAGGCAGAGCCTCACCTGTCATACTCCAATTAAAATAGCTGTTATGAAAAGTAAAAAATAATAATCAAATCAAATAAATATTAAGAATTTTCCACTGATCTGTGTTATAAATATAATTTCTCTATGATTCCAATAATTTTTATAGTAAAAATCGCCAAATTTGCGGAGCTCCACTGCAAATACAGGAAGAGACGAGAGGTGAGGCAGCGACGAGCTCAGCCTCCCCTCTGATTGCGCAACTGGATGGAGCGCGGGAAATAAGTGTGTGCCTGTTACTATCTCAGTATGTCACCAATGTAATGTTTTTAGACCCCTTCATTTCATGTCCTCGCCTTCCATACTCCCGGTAACTTATTTCACGTATGTGTATAAAGATATTTAGGCTCGCTGGTCTCGTCATGAAACTGCAATGAAAAAGCACCAGGGGAGGCAGATATCACATCTGCCTCCCCTGTGAGGCCACGCCCCCCTCAGTGTGTGAATCTGGATCTGACACGAGCCATTGCCTCACCAGACATTGACCTCACCGCACGTCACTGATTTCGTCCAGTGATTGGAGCGCGTTGGCTGAGAAAATACTTGCTGACGCCAACACGGTGGCATGTGGCATACAGTGTTGAGTCAGCATTTCTATTTTCGTTCCAAGTCTGGTCAACAGCAATCTATGGATGATTTCAGAGTCATTCAGTCGGGGCTACGAAAGCAGTCTAAACAGTTGCTCCCAAAGTACGAGGGGCGCTCAATTATTTCCTCCCAGTATTAGCTCAGCCAATCGGTGAACATGGTCAATGTTTTTTTAATTCTATACGTTTCTAGCCAATTTCCATTTTCACCTCTTTCAGTGCACTGAATAATAATGAAAATGTATAAAGCGCTCGTAAGCAGTCTATAACTGTATTGGTGTCTTCGTAACACGAACTACACTGAGCTAGATTAAAAAAAAATCTTAACGTTACAAAATTAGCTTTGTGTTTGCACTCAAACTCGTTAATTTCGTATCGTCTCAGTCGTAGGCTAAACAAAAAAAAGAACCCCTTGAATATCTCTGTCACTAATTTTGTTGAAAGAGATTAACACTGGCGGTGTTACTCGGCAACCACCCACGGGGACCGACGCTTTGCTCTGTGTAATTTATACCGCAAATACTGTTGACGTGTATCAAGGTTACTGCAATAATAAAGTCACATAATCTCAAGCTTTGTCTCTTTGAGTTGATGCAATAGTTTCACCACTTCACATTGGATATTCAAATTGTTTTTACCATGCAACATTCTCATAATTGATTTAGGAGTGAGATTGCCTCGCCGCGCGTAAGCAAAGTGCCAATGTGTGTCGTGCACCCTCCTCCACCCGACACAGCCAAACAAACGCGCCCATTTACGCGTGAACACAGCAGTGCCCCCGCGACTAAACATGCACTGGAATTGATTACCACTTACGGATTTTTTGCAACCGGTTAGCCGGTTATTAGTTTGCCGGTTATCGTTCAAACCTTATATGATCAGTTTGAAAAAAAATTAACACATTCGTCAATAACACTGACCTTAAACGAAAACAATATATATAACAGGTGACGTTTCGGGTAATGGCCCTTCATCGCGCCGAGTTAATAAGGCATGCCTGTCAATCCCTTATCAGTGCCTACCTTATTACAGACCAATTCAGACCTTATTGGTCACCCCGTGCTCTAAATCTCAACGTTCATCCGACAAAGTCCCATCACAAGGGAGAAACACAAACAATTTTTTTTGCCCGTATTGAAGCGGCTGTATGCCGTATGGACTTGAAAACTCATTTTCCTGTACAAAAATACGGGTAAACCGTATAGGCTGACAGCTATGATAAGGTATTCATTTACGGCTCTCCGATTTTGCTTTTAACAGGTTAAATTTCTCACACCAACACAGCCACCTCCGCACGCCGACCTCGACGTGGCGGTGGCTCTGCGATCATACATTAACATGCTAATCTTTCACATTAACATAGCCACCTC
>CM025647.2:1534233-1544519 GCA_014621495.2 Entosphenus tridentatus
TCATACATTAACATGCTAATCTCTCACATTAACATAGCCACCTCCGCGCGCTCGTCATGGAGGTCGCTCTCCGATCATACATTAACATGCTAATTTCTTACATTAACATCACTAGCCCCGCCCACTTCGTTTATGACCCTTGGGCTACACCCATTTTAAACCTTTAAAAACAGTCTGCCTCAGCAGCTATCCTACAATTTTTTCCTCCTGATGACGATCGCTTGTGTTGTGATCGAAACGTCGTAGTTTATTTATTTCTTAATTTTAACCTATGAATTCCTGCAGTCACGAAAGCTTTAAGTCAAGATTTAGCAATGTTAAGGGTTGGAGATCCCACTTAACAGCATTCATATCGCGACTGTCTTTAACATAATTTATTCAAAAGTGTAGTTTGGGCCCCGCCTTTATATTGCAGGAGCCCATCCAACATTCTGATTAACATAAATGCGTTTTTAAGGCGCTCCAACTCGGCAAAGTCGCATATATAAATTAACATAATTTATTCAGATATGTTAACGTTTAAGCCACGACTTCAAAATATAATCAACATAATATATTCAATGTTTTCCCTTGGCCTCGCCTGCATATATTAGCATAGCTAATGACCAATAACAACTCGTGGCGTGACCATGGCAACGCGGCCTGCGCGGCGCTCTAGGGAAGCGGCCTCCTTTGAGGTTCTTTTTTAAAGGGAAGGAGGGAGGGAGGGGGATTACATTTATTAGAGCCATCGTAACAACAACAACTTAACAAAGTTAAACACAAACTACGATTCGTCATAAAGACGAAGGGGGAAAGGCTCGGCAATGGCGAGCGACACGACCGGCTCTTGGGTGAGAGACGCACGCCGCGTATTGCACTGTAAATAAGTAATGACAATACTAACAGTACTAACAGTGGTAACAGTGATGTAAATGTGTATGTGTATATGTTTATTCAGCCCGTGCTGTCAATTAATTCTCCTTTGCCGGATTAGGGCCTCGGCACGCCGTGCGAGCCGTGGTGGTGGTGGGGGGGTATCTGACCATACTTCACCACGCTGGTCACTGTGGGTCGGTGAAATCGTGGAGGCATCAAGGCAGAGTACAGCAATGGAAAACTTAATTTGGAGCTTTCGTGACTGCAGGAATTACTCTTTGGTTCTTTCGGTAAAGTCACGTACAAAGAGAAAATAATACATTAAATACGAGCATACGACGTTTCGATTGCAACACAAGCAATCATCATCATGTATAAATGAAATAGAAACACAAATCTAGTATACTTATAAATGTAATGTAATACAACAGAGAGTCGGATAACATAACAGTTAACACCCTACCTGGTTGATTACGTTCTTCCTGAGAATGCTAAATTTGAGAGAGAAATAAAACACAGAACCAGAGACATATAGACAGACATATAAGCAGACAGATGTCAATGGACAGCAATGGACTTGTTCTACTGCCACCACCGTAGCCATGGAGCAGCCTACGACACCTACTTATGCACCGTGGCCCATTCGAGCAATATCCAGGCTCACCCCTGCTTAGCTTGAGACAACGCGGGGTGCATTCCAGACCATGAAGTCACTAACCGCGGTCGTGGTTAATTACAATAATGACTTGGCAATGATAATGTCAATTATTTACCCGGCAAAGCCTCACTGGATCTCAACTATTCCGCCACGGTGCTGCAACAGTCGTGTTGGGCCAGTCCACTGCTGGATGAGAGCCTCCCCATGCAAGTTGCGGATCGTGGGGCGGGTTAGTTGACCATACTTCACCACGCTGGCCATTGCTGGTAGATGGCAGGACGGCAAGTGGATTGAATCCATCTGTGCAGAACTGTGGGCACGCCCTCAATCCACGAGGGGTCTCTATTGGTGGGGTGGAGTGGTGGCGCAGTGGTTAGCGTGCTGCGTAATGAATTAACGATGGCGAGTGATGTATTAATAGGTCCTGGGCCTGCCACTTTTCCAACTCGCGCTTGACCACCGTGGTGAAATATGTTCAAACAACCCCTAAGACCCACATGGACACGACTCGTCGACCCTCATCCAGCAGTGGCTTGCATCCGTGCACACGAATATGCTGGGCTCAAGTCGTATTTTTACAGCCAATATTGAGATTCATAATTGATATTCGGGTTGGGCCACGTCATCTTAATACCGTATTCCAAATGTACCACTTTAGCCGTGTGCGTTAAGGTCACGCTGAGGATGACCTCTTCCCCAAGCTACGTTATTGTCTGAGGCTGTATATATGGCTTACAGTATATTTACACACGCCAGTTACAGGATTATTATTTTTACGGCACTTGTTTTATCCTGTTTGCTGTAAGTTCTGCCGTGAGTTTTATGTGTAGATAATTGTCTTCGCTCCGTGTTACTATCTCAGTATGTCACCAATGTAATGTTTGTCGACCCCTTCATTTCATGTCCTCGCCTTCCATACTCCATGTGACATTTTTCGCGTATGTGTAAAAAGATATTTAGGCTCGCTGGTCTCGTCATGAAACTGCAATGAAAAAGCACCAGGAGAGGCAGCTATCACATCTGCCTCACCCTGCAGTGTTCTTTAACTGCGGCCACTGCCGACGGTCTCGGGCTGCGGTCGCTGTCGTAAAAGAGCTGTTCGGCTCGATGGCCCTTACAAGCTAAAATAACAACCCAGTGGAGAGCAAATGACCTGGCCGCACTGTTTTGTCAAGCACACCCCCCCCCTCCGTGCCCGCGTCTTTCGTCCAGTTCCCAACCGGATTCCACGGACACTTCAGGAGCCGCTCCCGCAACGACATGGATCAGACGTTCCGGCTTGCTGCCCGGCCCACGCCGCCTTTGGCGTTCGCGCGCCGCCTGCAACACCCGCGGGTGAGCCCCGGACCCCGGGCGGCCTGGCCGCGCCTGTAGCCGCCAGCTTCTTTGAAACCGAGAGCCACCGAAATGAAACTGAAGGTCACTCGATCAGGGGTCAGCAACCTTCGGCTCCGAAGCCGCATGCGAATCTATTTTGGCTTCCCTCCTTGCGTGTAGTCGATAAAAAAAACCCGTTAATCTTAAAACGTAATTTTACGTAAAGATAATGTATTAAATATGGTAGAGAATGGGTCGCTATGAAATGTCTGTAAACTGCATTGTTGAAGAATAAAGGGGGGGGGGGACTGAATAGACGCAGTTTATTCCATCACATATTTTATTATAATTATTAAAGGCATAATGTGTTTGTCACCTGCTGTATACCTGCTACTGTGTTTGTGCACAAGTAGCTCTCTGCGTGTGATGCGGCTCTCGAACTATTTTGGTCAAAGACAAAAAAAATGGTTCTTCATTGCCAATCCCAATCCCTGCACTCGATTTCACTTGCTGGACGGTCAGTCACCTCCTTGTCACTCTGCTAGCGCTACCACCATTGTTAATGTTCCTGTGAACTTCACTCGTTCATGTCTCCACCATATGTCGATAACTCGGTTTACCAGATTGTCTCGTCTCATGCAGTGTTCAACCAACACAGAATCCTAAACGCAGCACCCGAAAAACCGCAAATTTCTGAGATGAGGATGATGCAGATGTAGGAGCGCCTACATCTGCATCATCCTCATCTCAGAAAGTTGCTAGATTTGCCACTCGTCACTTTGACATTTTGTTGCTCGGGGAACCCAAAAGGTCACTTGGTCGAACGACAAAAACTCCAAACCGGCAACACGACTGTGGCTTGGAAAGCATTGTGCCTGGGACTGTGTTTTGGATAAGATTGCGTTGTGAATTCTATAATATTTTGTATTTATGAAGCACCTTTTACCATCGCGCTTAATGCTTGCCGACTACATAATTAGATTGCGTTGTGGCTAGGAATTGCGTTTCTCCTCCCTTACAGAATGGGGCACACACACACCCCTTCTCCTGCCACGACAACCGCCACGCCGGCCTCGGCAGCGTGGGATACTTTCAGACGGTAAGTGGGCACAGCTGGCATGAGTGCGCATAGCATGGTGCGGCACGGTGTGGTGGGGTGGCAGAGATGCACGGCCAATGTAACCATCTTGCGCCTGTCCTTCGAACACAACACTGCTGATACAACTGCCATTCATGACTAAGCGATGGCGACATCACCATGGAATCATGTGCCAGGCTAGGTGCTCGTTGATGGTACGTTGATGACAATCCCAGGTGTCATCGGTTAATGGACCGAGTTGACTGGCAGATGCACGACCTGTGCTCGCATATTCCAATCTGGAGCCTCTTCCACGTGTGATGGCCAATCTTAACACGATGCACATACTGTATGCCTGCCCCCTCACCCCACCACTCTCCACGTGAGCTCAGGGTCTGGGCCGCAAGCGCGTGAGGACTCCGCTGGCTCTGAGCGCCGGCGTGTACAACGGCGAGTTAGTGGCATGGGCGGGCAGCGCGGGGCGCGAGGAGCGGCCCCTTGCCTCGACCTACCGCCTGGATTTCCCGGGGGCACGGCCCCCACGCCCGGCCTCACTGCCCCCTGCCTTCACCACGTCGTTATCGCCGTTTCTGCTGCTGCCCCAGCTTATCGCGCCCAGGGCGGCCCTCACCAGTGCGCGAGGCAGCTCAAGGCCCGACGATGGCGGCGGCGGTGCCAGCTCCGGCTCCACCACTTACAGGCGAGTGGAGAGAAATCGTCGGAAGCTCCGCGTCCACCCACACTGGGGGTTCTGATTTCAGTACATCAAGAAACTCATTATTGACCTCAGGGATATACACACACGAGCAAAGAGCCATCTGGCGACCTGAGTTTGTTTCCCAGCAACGGCTAACATCAGTGGCGAGTAATATCTAAACCCATCTGGGCCTCTGCTAGGTTAAATGAGTGCCTAGTGTGGTGTGTAAACATTATCACTGGGAGACAAAGATGGTTGCGAATGGTGCTGGTCAAACTATCTCCTTGTAACAAGTCTGAAGACTACACAGGGTCCCGCAGTGCTACGTGTATCAGCCTGAATAGGCACTCGCTAACTGCACAACAGTGTAATGCTGAACAGGAGGTGTTTTGTTTGCGCAGGGCTGCCCACGGCCGGCCAATCGACCGCACGCAGCTCGCGCTTCACAACGCTATGCCTCCCGGAGAACCGTGGGGCCCGCTACACCACCACGGCCGGCCTGGCACACGTGGCGCCTCCGCCGCACCATCCCCGCGCCCGCTTGGCGTGGCCGACTGCCTGGTGTGGTCGGATGAGACACGGCACCACCAGGTCCAGCACAGGCTGCCGGCAACAACGACAACAGTGGCGGTGGCGGCTACGCCCCGGCCCTCTCAGGGATCAGAGGCTGCGGGGCCTGTAACGAAGTATCGGCCCACCGATTAAAATTGATTCCCAACCTCGCGAGAGGAAGTGTGGCATGCCCAGGGTGGCAACAGAGAAGGCAGTATTAATTGTCGGAGAGTCACTGGAGTTTGCGATGAGTCGGAAGTGAATTTAATCAAAATGTGTAGCACCTCAAATTTGCACAAATGTAAAACCTACAGCACTCACACTGTGATCGCCTTCATTATATTTTTATTAATGTTAAATAAAGATTATAATTAGTGTACGAGTGCAGCTCTTTGGTGCCAAAGTTTTCCCAAGAAATTACAGGCTGCTGGATGATAAAAAAAAAAACTTGATTTGTTACAGCTTACAGCAGATTGCATATTTTATTGATTAGTTCACAAAACGTTACAAAAGCTTTAAGACATTTACTATGATTGTATTCATTTTTTGGTTTCAACAATCAATAAAAATTGAAATGATAATCAAGTGGAGCTGCAAGCTGAGTGCATTAAGATGAGCAGCAGAGGGGGTGTGCAACTCCCACCCACCTCTCACCACACTTCGTGCACCCAACCCGCTACCCCCGCAAAGTAGGCACGTAACGATTCGTCAGTTCAGGTCGATTCATATATATGGCGCGTGAGAATCGATTGTTTGCAATACACAAATGTTTCCCTTTATAGTCAACGTTCATAATGAAGGAGACGTAAAAAACGACACAGTACGGACAGTACAATTGAGACAAATTTCAGGCAGCGGACATCAGCAGAGATGAGACGGCAGATGGGACAAGCGATAGTGGTAAACTATAAACAATGAGCCACAAGAAAATACAACGGAGATGGACATTTTGTCACTGTACAAACGAGACATTAAAAACAATACAGCATAAGTTTAATACGTAGCTTTTCGCGACCAGTATTATTCAGACAGTAGTGGCAGTACTAATGAGAGGCAGTTCAAATAAGACCAGTACTGACAAACAGCACACACCGTGAAAATGAGACCAAAAAGAATAGATTCTGCAATTCAATCAAAACACCCCTCCATGTCAGTTCGTTAAATCACTGCACACCAATCAGCACAAAAGCATTTTGATTGGGCTCACATTCACCCACTGCGCTTCTACTGGTAAGTGCAATCACCGTCCCTTTTTCCAGTGGTTGAATTTTTTCGTGGGGTCTGGGCTTGGTTGGCAGCCGTGAGGCCCGAGGGTTGGACGCCCTGGCCTACCCCGAGGCCTACCCCGAAGCCTTGGAGGCGTCCGTCAGGTCGGCCAGCATCTTCTCACACATGTAGAGGGCGCGGGGTACGTGGAAGCAACCTGGGGCACGTGCACAGCGAAGATAGACCGAGAACAGAGGTCAAGGTCAAAAAGTCATCGCAGACAATGCTGTCCATGCCACTACACGTCACAGTTTCCTTCTCTCTTGATAGATCTGAAGGGTATTTGTCAGGTCGCCAGCCAAACTTTGAGGAGAGCTCTTAAAAAAACTCCCACGGGACACCATTCACAGCGCAGCTCAGAAGTCGCAATCGGGTACCCGATACCCGTACCCTACCCAATACCGGGCTACTCGTACCCGGCCGGGTACGGGTACCCGTTTGCGACCCTGGTGCGGCCGGGTATGGGTACGGGTAGCCGCACGTGACTCACCCCAACCAATGAGTGAGTAACCGTTTGTCACTCATTTCCCAACGTTTTGTCTCTTCTCACAATTCAAGTTCCTAGAAACAACCCACCCACGCCTGCAACATGGCTTCATCCCAGAGGTCGCAATCGGGTACCCGATACCTGGCTACCCGTACCCGGCCGGGTATCGGGTAGGGTACGGGTACCCGTTTGCGACCCTGGTGCGGCCGGGTACAGGTAAGGAACCAAAACCCGTTTGCGACCTCTGGCGTAGCTGTCATTTGCCAGAATGCAGTGGCAAAGTCACCGCAGAACTTGCGTGAAGCTCGGTGCTCTCTGAGAATGTACTGAAATGCCTCCTATTATCCACTCTTCCTAATATCCACACCCAAAATCATTGCGCTGATTTACCTATTTGCACAACGGTACTTCCCATCTTGCGTGCTCATCTGGCAGGGCGTGAAACAACGCATACTGCACAATGTAACAAGAATAAGCACAACTGGTCTACGCAGGAGAGCCACACAGAGTCATAGGACTCATTTTCGCGAGGCTTCTGCATTGGGTTTTTATTTCAAGTTTTCAGCCAATTATTGACTGATGTGTTCACGGTGGTAGTGGCGACTAATAATTTGGAGATTATTGACACAACGGGGCTTCATTTCTCACTCTATATGTGTCCAGCTGCTGCTTGGCTTGGAATAGAGATGATCGGTGGAAAGCACTGGACATCTTTGAAAAAGAGCTTCATAGCTCATCAGATTCCTCCAGTCTAAATAAAGATGCTGATTCTGAGTCCAAGGTACACCTATCCATAATGATGGCGGTGGTGTTCACACAGTAGCTCATCAAAAGATAAAAAGCCCTGTATAGCCTTAACAGACTGTTGGGGAAAGTGCTGTTAGCGATCACCTTTGAAGGCCGGCACGGCACACAAGGGGGTGGGTGGCCAGCACCACGGCCAACACCAGTGATAATCGTCACTGGTGTTGGCCGTAAGCGGGAATATAACTCGGGTCGCTGGGTTCGTAGCACGGCGCGCTAACTACTACACTTCCGCTCCCCACTAGCCCATCACACACACGCGCGCGTGTACACGTCTGCCGGCTGACCACGTGACCGCGCTACCTTTGAAGGGGCCGCCCTTGAACGTGTGCGTGACGCTGCCTTGGCGGTCCAGGTACCCGTACCATTCTCCGTGATCGGCATCCGAGAACTATGGACGAAGACGAGAGAAACACGGCCAAGATGGAGCACCGATCCCACGCCACGCATCACCGTCATCATCAGCCATGGTCTATCCACCGCGGGATGAAGGCCGTCGCCATCGCTCACAGTCCTGCCGTGGAACAATCCATCTCGCTCCCGCACATCAGCACGAGTGTCATCGCTCCCAGGATGATGGTGTTGGTCGTGTTGGTCGTGTTGGTAGTAGAGGTGGTGATGGTGGTGAAAGTGATGGTGTTGTTTTTGGAATTGGAGGTGGTGGTGGCGTTATTGGTTGTGTTAATCGTGGAGGTGGCGAAGACGACGAAGTTGGTGGTGTTCGTCATCTTGGTGGTGGTGGAGGTGATGATGTTGTAGGTCATGTTGGTGGTGGACATGTCGGTGGAGTTGGTGGTGAAGCTGGTGGGAGCTCCATGGCGGTACGCACATTAGAGATGGAGTAGTCCAAGACGCGGGTAAAGGAGTCGAGGTGGCGGGCCTCGCGGGTCTCGCGGAACGCCATGAGGAAGGCGATGAGCGCCTCACAGTGTGGCCACCACAGCTTCATGGACCATTCCAACTGCACACACCCCGCAGGGGGAACAGACACACACCACAGCTTCATGGACCATTCCAACTGCACACACCCCGCAGGGGGAACAGACACACACCACAGCTTCATGGACCATTCCAACTGCACACGCCCCGCAGGAGGGACACACACACACAATCGCAAGTATACACACAATCAGATGCACGTCCACAATATCACACACACGACCAAGTCCACGCGCACAAGTGTACATCTGCACCCGCAGGGCGCATAGATGTGCTAGTGATCGACGGAGTGGCAGTGCCCAAGAGGACGTCCACTGCGGAGACGGAGCAACGCGTGCTGTTACGTCGCGGCACCACGAGGGATGGACACGGCTCGGGAAGGCTTCACCGCAGCAGTGGATAGATCATGGCTGATCAGGGGTGGATCTAGAAACTTCCCAAAGGGGGGCAGTCCCAAGATGTAATACTTTTAAATAGGGCCGAATATTAATAAACAGGCCACGTATTTTCTGGAGTAAATGTCAATAAAAAATGGGTGCTCAAGGTGTTGGGGGGGGGGGCATCACACAAATCGCTCCCTCCCCCAGGATCCGCCACTGTGGCTGACGATGACGACAATCATGACGACGATCAAAACGATGACGACAATAACGACGATAACGACGATGATGACGAGAATGCAGTGTGTGTGTGTGGCCATGGCTGCCCGTGCCTGTGTGGGGGGCAGCCCGTCTGCATCCAGGAAGTAGAGGAGCCCCCCGTGCTGGGGGTCCCAGCCGGCACTGAAGGGGGCATCCACGAAGCTGGCGAGCGCCGTGCGTGCCAGTGCCGCGTCTCCAAGGCGCGACGCGCGCTGTAGCAAGAACCAGCCGGCCTCGATGGCGTGGCCTGGGACACCCCCCCCCCCCGATCCACCACCACCACAAGTGTCAGCAGCGGCAACACGAATTAGACACAAAAGTGCTTGCTACTAATGAACCACAATACCTTGCGGATCTCGTCAAGGAGCATAAACCATTACACGAACTCCGGCTATCCTCGCAGCAGTGGCTTTTGGCTGACCATTGAACAAAGACGGTCACCACATCGCGTGGCTTTCAGATGCAGCGGTCTGGAACACTCTTCCTTCTGATATTAGGAAGTCACTGGAGCTATGCAATTTTTTATCTCGATTGAAAACTTATTTATTTGGAACTGCTTTTTGTGCTTAGTTTGTTGTCCTTCCCCTGCACCTCCGATTAGTCTGGTTGGCTACGTAGAGTGCGAAAAAAGTTCAACATACATACAACACAACCAACACGACTACTAGCACCAGCACAGACAGCAACAGCTCCACCACCACAACCATAACCTCTATCAGCACCATTACCAGGACCACGGACAATCTCACCACAACCAGGACCAGTATTGGCACAAACAGCAGCGCCACCAGCAACTCTGTCGCCACCACAGCACAACTAGAACCAGCAGCCGTAGAACAGCCAGCACCACTATAAGCATGACGATAACATCATCAACAATAGCACAGACAGCATCACCACCGCCAGCAGCACTATCAGTAGGACTAGCATCACCAGTACAACCAGCATCACCAATACAACCAGCATCACCAATACAACCAGCATCACCA
>CM025647.2:1555716-1573290 GCA_014621495.2 Entosphenus tridentatus
CCCCACACTCACCCCACACTCACCCCACACTCACCCCGCACACTCACCTCGCACACTCACCCCACACTCACCCCGCACACTCACCCCACACTCACCCCCCACACTCACCCCCCACACTCACCCTTCAGCCACCGTGGTCAGGTGGCCCAGCGGTAGCGCTCCAAATCGGAAGGGTGTGAATTCAAACCCTGGTTGTGGGGTAATTGATCCCATCATTCCTGCTTCTGGGGTCGATACAAATAAATACCACGTTGTGCGGAAGTCAACAGTGGGTTTAATGTGGATAGACTCGCCCCACCATAGGAATTTGGAGTTTCCATCACTGGCTCAGGGCTTTAAAGGAGACGAGCACCGTCTCGAGTCCTCGGCCTTCCCCAGTCACCTTTGATCCACCCTCCAGTTACCCCACGAGTTTGAACGCCTTCGAGTCCTCCCCCTAGTCACCCTGAAGCCCCAGCCAAGTCACTCCCCCACTCGTCTTCGGTTTACCCTCCTCTCGTCACTTCACGACCCGAACTGCGCGGAGAGGCCCTCATTCAGCAGTGGATTTGACAACAGCGGCTGTGCGTGTGATTGTTATGAAGGGGGGCGGGCAGTGTGAAGCTGGGCTCTCGTGGCTCGTGGTGAGGTTGCTTTGGGCCGTCTGCCCCCCCCCACCCTCCACCTCGTGTGTGCGTGTTGCAGGAATACGTCGTGCGAGTGCAACGGGGACCCAATCCCGAAAACAGCTGGCAGGTACAGAGAACCATCGTCATCATCATCATCGTCACCATCACCACCATCGGCATCGCTGACAGCAATATTGCCTCAACAGCCTACGTGTGTGGTGACTGTGCGTGTTTGTGTATAGGAGAAGGCAGCCGGGCGTGGTGTGGGCCACCCATCGTGTGCCGCCGTGCCGCCCTTAATAGGTGGTCGCTAACAGCACAGGGCCCAACAGTCTGTTATGGTTTAAAGCTTTCGTGACTGCAGGGATTCATCTTCTTGGTCCCAAGAAGATGAGTCTGTTATGGTTTAACACGTAGGCTTTCGCGACCGATATTCATAATAAAGGTTTTTGGGTTAGATCGCGTAAGTATAAATGTATTGTAAACCCTCCACCACCCGACACAGCCAATTAGTAAACGAAACTTTTACGTGACAAATCGCCCGATGATGCTGGATGTCATTACTAGCGAAACGTCATAATCAAATTGTAAATGTTGTGGATTTACTCTCCAACACAGCGGTGGGCTGCAGTAGTAACTAATTGGCGTTTTGTTTACGTGACAAATCCCTTACTAATTGGCTGTGTCGGGTGGTGGATGGTTACGACACATTTATACTTACGTGATCTAACCCAAAAATCTTTATTATGAGTCTGTTATGGCTTCACGTTGGATCGCTTTCTTTGTCTGTGTATCCCTCACCAGGTCAAAAAGAGATATAGCGACTTTGACGCTCTCAACACGAGCCTTCAGGTGAGATGTAAACATGTGCCACAACAACCACTGCCATCACGATGACCACTACCAACACTCACTGCCACTACCATCACTACCACCACCACTACTACCAACCACATTTACCATAACAATACCAACCAACACCAACACCTGCCATTCGCCACTAAGTGATGGTGACATCATCACGGCGCCTGTGCCAGGCCAGGTGCACTTTGAGGCCATGTGAGGTGTCGAAGGCTCGCTGACAGGAGGTCTCGGGACAGACCCAGGTGCCATGGGGTTGGCTGACTGAGATGACTGGTAGATGCACCAGCTGTACCCCCTACTGTGCCAACTTGCTGCATTTTAGCTGCCCAGCGCTCCGCTCTGCCAAGCACCACGGCAGAAACACCAAAATAAGCTTGTGCTAGAATAATCAACAATACAACCTCCATCAGAGGAAATGCATGGTTTTAAATTAATATAAAACCTGTACAGGCTCCCTCCCACCCTGCAGACAAGTTTTTAGCTCTGTCTCTCCAACAGTTTATGTAGGCTGCATAGGGAAACTTTGTGTGTTAGATTCTCGCTCACTGCACTTGCCCCAACAGTGCGTCAAAGGCTACATGGGGGGATCTTTGTCTTGGTGTCTGTGTATCCCTCGCCAGGTCATAAAGAGCACATAATAATCAGATGCTGCGGTCTGTAGTGATAATATCATGGCGGTGGCTCGTGCGCTCCAGGTGTCGGGCGTACCGCTGGCTCTGCCCCCCAAGAGGCTGCTGGGGAAGCTGGAGCGGGAGTTTGTGGCCGAGCGTCAGCGCGGGCTGCAGCTCTACCTGGACGCGCTCACGGCGCACCCTGTGCTGGCCACGTGCACCGCCGTCCGCCTCTTTCTCGACCCCGACTCCTACCCGGCAAACTACACCGGTGTGTGGCAGGCGAGAGAGAGCCTACCGGCACGACCACACCGCAACTGTAGTGACAAATACGCTACTGCAATGGCAGCATCAACACACTACTGCAACTACTGCAATACAGCCGCAGTATCATGTCGAGGACTCCACCAGGCCGGCTGTTTCATCTCTTCCACACTGTGTGCAACCCCCAGGTCACAACATCTCACTCACTCACCCACTCACCAAACTGCAGGTAACCTCACTTATCTTTCTGCTTCTTCCCTCACACTTCTCCACTCTGGAATTCCTTCCCATCGTCTATTTTCCCAAGCTTTTATAATAAGTAACCTTGCTCAATTCGGAAATGTGTGAACCCTTATCTATCACAACTTTGATAGTGCTGTTGTTTCTGCCCGCTTGACAGTTTGTGCCTTTTTGAGCCTGTGCTCGGTAGCTGTGTAAACTAAAAACCACGCCGCTGCAACAACCACATAGCAGCCACAACTACAGTAACACCCGGGGTAATACACATACCACACGAACAGTGATAAACATACCACAGCAACAACCACAACATAGCATTACCGGAACAACCACACAACAACGGGGGAGCGACAAACACTACCCCGCTGCAATTGCTACAGCCACACAACAACCGCGCATAATAGTAACAATCACTGCAACAACCGCTATTGTGTGTTATTGCACATGACACATTCACTTTCGTACGTGTGTCTCCTCCCCCGCCCATTCCCGCCGGTGCCCAGAGCTCGCGCTGCAGCAAGTGTCCATGTTCTTCCGCTCAGAGCCGCGATGGGAGGTGGTGGAGCCACTACGTGACATGGGTAGGGGTGTGCATGTGTGAGGGTGAATGTATGGGGATGTGTTAGATTCCCGCTCATGGTCAACACCAGTGACAATTATTTGCACTGGTCCTGGGCCTCCTCTAGGTTCACTCAGCCTCAAATGAGTGTGATACTGTGTGTAAACATTGCCACTAGGGAGACAGGCCGTACACAGTGCTGGCTACCCACCTCGTGTGCTGTGCCAGTCTTCATAGGAGCTCACGAACAGCGCTTGCTCCTAAGTTCTGTTAAGGCTATATGGGGGGTCTTTGTAAGGGATCAGCACTATGTCACCACTGCGAGAGTATGCTGCACGTACGTACGCACATGTCCACACGCACCATGGTTAGCGTGCCCGCTCGTTGAGAAATAACGGTGCTGGATGTGACACCATGGCGCCCGCAGGGTGGAGGATAAGGAAACGCTACTTCCTCATCAAACCCAAGGAGGAGCCCAAGACCAGGCAGCTTCTGAGCTGGGTGAGCATCCACCCTTACCTGCTCGCCCATCTACCAACCCACCCGCTCACTCGTACAGGCACCAACCCACCCGTTTGCCCACTTATTCGCCCACCCATGCCCAATGCCATCAACAAGCTCACTAACTCGATAAACCACCCGCTAACCCAACCACTTGCCCGCTCACCCACTCCCTCGCCCAATCAATGACCTGCGAACCCATTCACCCGCTCAGTCCCCCATCCGCTCACCCAAACACCGACTCACCTTTTATCATTATCTTTGTCCATCCCATTCTGGACCAGGCTGACTTCGGACCGGATCAGTTCCTGTCCACCAAGGACCTGCAGGCAGCCATGAAGCTCCTGCCCAACATTTCTGTGAGAGGCGTGAGACAAGACACACACATACACATGTAACACACACAACACACATGTACCACATTACATACAAACACGTAACACACACATGTAACACACACAGTACACATGTAACTCAAGCGTACATAAACACACAACACACATGTAACACACACGTAACACATACGTAAACATACATGGCACACGTACAGTAGGATATGAACCATCTCAAGCATACCACACTGTCTACAACACGTGTGTTACACGTTGTGCTGAACATACCATACGTACCGCAGCACGCATAATTCGTCGTGGGCACCACACTGTGCATACCATACCATGCCACCCCGTTTCTCCCTTCCCCAGCACCCATACGTGGCGCCGACCGCCTTTGCGGAGGCGAGCGAGTCGTCGGGGTTAGTGGTGCGCACCATAAATGACAAGGGCACGCTCAAGGACCTCATCCACAAGGTGCGTAGGTGGCTGGGGGGCTGGGGAGAGAACTGGGGGGGGTGTGGGGTTGCGACTGTGCGGGGTCGTTGTGCGTGCCGTTCGATTATGCCGTACCACATGTGCAGTTGAATTTATTTTGAAAGCTGTGGTAAGGGGGGTGGTTAAACCATCAGCTGAATTGGAGGTGTTATGTTCATGGTGTTGTCTTTATGGTGTTAATGTTAGTGCCATTTTAATGGCGTGTCGAGTGTCCCCGTTTGTCTCCGTGTCCATGTCCTCGTGTCACCATGTCCCCGTGTACCCTCGTGTGTCCTCATGCATCTCCTTGCGTCCCCGTGTATCCTCATGCGTCTGTGTGTCTGTACATCTGCAGACGAAGCCACGTGACCACTTCCTGCACAAGTACTGTAGCCCGCGAAGGAGTGCGCCGCTGGATATCGCTCACGTGCGCCTCTACGGACGCCAAATCCTCGAGGTGACGGGGACCGGGTGGCTAGAGTTACACTATGTCCTTGTGTGTGCACGTATAAGTCCATGTGTGTATTCCTGTGTGTATATGTGTAGTGAGTCCAACTGACTCGCAGATGTTATTCTTTAGAGGCAACACATTTATTATAACACGTATATACAAAGGGGTAACTGCCCCTTCACCAGATACAGCCTAGGGTGGTGACCACCCAGCTAACTACACCATACGGAGGAGTTACAGCTACGAAGGTTCGGACCCTCACTTGGGTCCCGGCCACGTGTTAATGCCTTGTAGGACGTAGAGCTTTCAGCTTGTAGGACGAAGCGACCCCGGTCCCTCTCAGGGACCCACCTTATATCCTCCCGGGTCGGGGCCGCTCCGCCCAGGCCCCGCCTGCCTTCTCGAGCGTTCTAGCTCCCTCTCGATCCCTCTCGAGAGCTCTCCCCGGACACGTGATCACCCCCTAGCCCCCCCACCTGGGGCCCTCTCTGTGGACACTCTAGATCACGTGTCTACAGGGTCAACCAGAGTGCCATGGCCCGGGGCAACCCTGTCCCTGGGCTAACACTCTCTCGCTCCCCCTTGTGGGAGCCCGCACTACTCGCTATGCGCGGTGCCCACGCTATCCCAGTGCTCACCAAGCCCCGCAAGGGCTGGAACTACACCGATCTACGGGGTGTACGCGATGACGATGCAACGCACGCCATGCTATAGTAAAGCCGGCATCACACAGCAACCCACCCAGTGCTGTCCGCAACGTAGGAACATCGCACGCCACGACCCTCCCGGGCCGGCACCATACAGTAGATCGTGTAAATAGAAATGTGTAGTTAAACCCGCCACCACCCGACACAGCCAATTCGTATGTTTTTGTCAATTGGTTACTAGTTCAGCACTCCGGCGTGTTGGAAAGTATACCCACAACATTTACAATTTGAGTATTACGTTTCGCCGGTAATTACAACCAGGCTCATCAGGCGACAGCCGGAGTTCGATTCCCACTCACGGCCACCAACACCAGTGACGATTATTTGTTATCTTAACCGGTCCTGGGCCTCCCCTAGGTCGACTCAGCTTCAAATGAGTACCTGGTGCGGTGTGTAAACATTGCCATTGGGGAGACAAAGGCGGCCGGGTGTGGTGCTGGCCACCCACTCCCTCGTGACCCGTGCCGGGCTTCATAGGTACTTGCTAACAGCGCCCCAACAGTCTGTTAAGGTTATACAGGGGATCTTTGTGTTTATGGTGGGAAGTGGTGGCACATTGGTTGACTCGCTGTGCGACGAACCCAGCGAACTGAGTTTGATTCCTGTGCACGGTTACGAATATGTTATCCGGTCCTAGGCCTTAACTAGTGCTGTGTGTAAACATCAGCACTTGGAAGACAAGGTGGTTGCCAGACCTGACACTGATCAAACCACCTCCTCATGCGCCGTGCCAGTCTGCATACGGGATCTTTTTAGAGCACTTGGCCTCGCAGCCTATAAAGGCTACATCGGGATGTTTATCTCTGCATGTGCGCATACAGGCACTGCGGTTCCTGCAGGAGCGCGGGTTCCTGTACGGACACGTGCACGCGGGGAACGTGAGCGTGGAGGGGGAGGCGTGCCGTCTGCTCGACCTGGAGAACACGCTGCTCGGGCTGCCCAGTGCCATACGCGGGATCACAGCACAGTACCGCAAGATCAACGTGACTATGCTTGCACACTCGCAGAGCACACGCATACAATGCAGAGTACACGCTGACAATGTACACACAGCACTCCAGGATCAACGTGACAATCCTTGCACACTCGCAAAGTACACACCTATAACGCCATTGCTGGCGGGCGACTATCCACTAACGTCCTTCACGAGCCTTCCTCCACACACACACACATATACACATCCATAATAGAGGTTGTTTGGGTTAGATCGCGTAAATATATAAATGTGTTGTTAAAACCCGCCACCACCCGACACAGTTAACTAGTAAGGGTTGTCACGTAAACAGAACATGCCAATTCGTCACTAGTACAGCACACCGGTGTGTTGGAGAGCCAAGCCACAACATTTACAATCCGACAACCCTTACTAGTTGGCTGTTTCGGGTGGTGGCGGGTTTTAACGACACATTTATATATTTACGCGATCTAACCCAAAAAAACCTCTTATGGATGATATTGGTCGCGAAAGCCTACGTGTTAAACATATGCACATGTACGTATGTTGAACTTCTTTCGCACCGTACGTACCCAACCACGCTGATCAGCGAGTACACACACGCAACGTGCGCCATGTGCTGCGTGTGCGATTGGGGTGCAGACGCTGGACGCGGTGGACGTTTTCTCGTTCGGACTGCTGCTGCACGAGATGGCGTACGGGGCGCCGCCCTCTGCCATCCCCATCGACGCCCCCTCACTCGGCCCCTCGTCATCGCCCTACATCGGTAACGACGTGCAGACTCGCACCGGCTTCCCACCTCGCTTACGCTCGGTCTCATCGCTGCATGGCACGGTGCCCCGGGGGATGGCATGTAATGAGTCTGCTCCGTGTGTCCATCTTCTGTGTTTCCAGCGACGGTGCTGGAGTCAATCCTCTCGGCCGACGCGCTCCGCTCAGGGTTGCCCACGCTGCAGCAGCTGCTCGCTACACCGTAAGAACACACGCACACACAGATAATAATCCCCCCCCCTGTAGCCTTTAACAGACTGTTGGGGCAAGTGCTGTTAGCGAGCACCGATGAAGGCCGGCATGGCACACGAGCGGGTGAGTGGCCAACACCACAGCCAGCCACCCCAATGCCTACTGAATCAATTATAATTTACGGTACTTTGGACAATCCACTACCTTATTGGTTGTGGGGATTGTTTCACCATACTTTACCACACTGGTCCGTGTTGGTTGATGAAGCAAGGCTCGGGACCGGTTCAGATGTCATTCGCCACTCAGCGGAGCGAAGATGCCGTCGTGTGTTGCCGCCTTGCGCACGGTGAATGCGAGTCTCTCTTTGTGTGCCCCGCAGGCTCTTCCGGGATGTGACGCTGCCCAACGGCGGAGAGAAACCACAGTTTAAGGTGACCTAGCACGGGTTTTATACACACGTGTCCACTCAAACGAGCTCTCACTCACGCCTGGTGAATGGTCACGTGTGCGAGGGCACGCACGCGTTACTTGGTGTACGAGTGGGGCACCCCCTCAGACCCAGTTAATTACACGCGCACCCCTGTGTGTTTACACCTGTGCGCTCCTGTTTTACCTGGGCCCGCCAGATCCCCAGCCGACTGCGAGAGGCGCTGAAGGTGGCACGGGAGGCAGTGGAGAATCGGCTTCATGAAGACCAGCGCACGGTATGGTCCTCCCCCCATCACCACCACCACGTGTGTGTGGCTCTAACTGTACACCTGTGTGTGATCATCGTCATCAAAATCGTGTAAATGACCCAAGGACCACGTTGCACCAGTGCCCACATTCCGCCGAGGCGTAGATGGTTGTGCATGTGTACACGTGTGTGCGCGTGCGTACATGTGTGCATGTGCATGCAGTTATACCTTTTCGCGGTTAGCGCACTGCACTACGAACCCAGTGACCCAAGTTCAATTCTCGCCCACAGCCAACACCAGTGATGATTATCTGAATCGGTCCTGGGCCTCCCGTAGAAAATAATTACCTGGTGCAGTGCGTAAACATCTCCACTCAGGAGACGAAGGTGGCCGGGCGTGGTATTGGCCACACCACCCCCTCGTGTTACATTCCGGTCTTCATAGGTGACACTCGTAACAGTACTTGACCCAACAGTCCTGTAAATACTCAGCGGGAGATCTTTGTCCTTGCAGTTACATCAGTTCCGAAAGCTGTCGCGTGCGCAGTCTTACCACGGCTCCGAGGAGGAGAAGAAGAAACGGAAAATGCTCGCTCGCAAGGTGAGGGTTGGGGAGCCACACGCACCGTTGGGCTCAAGTGCTGTCAGTGAGCAGCTATTAAGGCAGAAACTATAAAGACAAATCCTCATCACTATTAACCTCTGAACTCCAATCTCTGGCCCCATTCCCTGCCCCCTGCTTCAGAGAGCAAAGGTAATGTTTCGTGTGCCCCCCACCCCACCTCCCCTCTTCTTTGTTTTGCTGTGAATTTTTGGGGGGCTGTTAATACTCGTTGCACTAACCCTCATCGCAGTCCTGGTCAGAGTGATAAACCAATCGCTAATCTAGACGTAACTTTAACCGTGTCCATCACCTGACCTCACCGACAGCGCCGTCCCTCACCTGCATCCGCTATCCTCCCCCACCATAGAAATCGCGGCAGCTCACGACGGACGAAACGGAGGAGCCCCCCACAAACGGCACCTCCACAGGTACGCCCCCCCACTTCCCCACCGCCATTGACACCCCCGTACCGGGGGGGGCCCCCGAACGAGACGAAGGGGAACAAAGGTAACGAAACGAGTGCGGCCCTGGTCCTGGCTTTCATTTGGGAATGTGGCAAGGCCTGCCCGTAGTCCCCACCGTTACGGGGAGCTGAGTATCGTTGTTTACTCTGCACGACTCGTATTGTATCGTGGTGAACGAAGCGGTGAAGACCCGGTCGCAGGTTTGCTGTTTTACATGAATCCAGTCGCAACTTTGACCATGTCTACCACCCCCAATCCCCCCATACAGGTTCCTGTACGAGTTCGCCCCCCACCACTCCGTCCACGCCAACTCCCACGGGTATGGTCACGCACGGGGTCACGCACGGGCACACGGGTTCACCCACGGGGTCACGCACGGTGTTATGCACGGTGACATCGAGTAGCATAGAGACAAACGGGGTCACACAGAGACACGTGGAGAGACAAAAGGAGACTTGGATACACACGGAATACACTTGGCAACACGTGCTGTGTGCAGTACGAGTGGTGCACTCTGCGGCATGTGAAGTGTTGCGCGGTGTGAATGATGCGAGTGCGTGCGCAAGTACGGCGAGTATATACTGTGTGTGTGCGAGGTATGTTTGTGCCCTGGGTGAGTGTGAAGTTTGTCCTGAGTGTGCTGTGTGCATGATGCCAGTATTCTGTGCGTGCAGTGTGCTACTGTGTGTGGCGTGAGAGCACAGTGTTCTAAGTATGGTGTGCGCGAAGTGCCGTTCTGGGCTGACTGTGGGCGGTAACTCTGTTTCCCCCCCCCTCTATCTCTGTCCACGCTGCAGACTCGCAGCCTTGACCGCGTGCCACGTAAGCAATCGATTACAAATAACCCCCCCCCCATTAGCGCCGGGCCCTCGCACCACACAGCTCCAATACGAGCAGCAGAATCAACAGACGTGGCTCTAACACTCACTGCAGGCTCGTGGATGCTGCAGTTGCTACGACAGCGGTTCCCGTGGTAACCGTTGCTTGGATAACAGGGCGTCTGTGGTCGCTTCCAGGGGAAGCTTTCCTGGTGTCGCTACTGCTACCGCACTAACCCCGGCCGCTCGCTCGCTCCTCTACGTCCACCTCCTCGCACGCTCGCTGCTCTTTGTCCTCGAGGCTGCGGAGCATCGGCTCCGGTTTTGGAAGACGGTACGTGGAGGCTGCTTGTGACTCGCTACGTCTTTGCGTTTAGGGATTGGGGCGCCGCCAGCACCGCCACTGCCGCCGCCACCGCCAGGCCCAGCACCACCTGCCCCGCCCGCGCTGTCGGGCCTCCCCGCCCCCTCACTGAGCCCCCCTGGGGCTGGGAGGGACGTGGGACGAGGGGCCCTGCTGGGCTCCATCCGCAGCTTCAGCAAGGGTGGCCTCAAGTCGGTGTCGATCAGCGATCGCAACTCGGCCAAAGTGTGACGTCGAACACAAACCGAGCACCGCTCGCTCGTCTACACTGCACCAAGGCATACTCGCGACACTACCATCACTACCGCACTCACCACTGATACAATACACAGCGCACACACACTGCACACGATGCAGCCACCCCTCAAACTCGCTACACGAGATACGCACTCATTGTATGCAACACACACCTCCCCCCACTCACTAACCTCACTGTACTGTTCACAGCACGTTGTGCCATAATCCTGCCGCACGCGCCTGCCTTTGCAATGCGACACCACGATCCCACAGTGCCCCACTAATTCACCCGCCTTGCAGCACCGTACCACCACCACCACCATCCCCTGCTGCCGCCGCCGCCGTCAACACTTTTCCTCGGTGGCAGCCAGTGCCCCGGTGGTCCCGGGCGGTAGCTGGCGCCGTGAGCAGATCGACAGCGCGGGCGGCCACGCCAGGCCCGACGCTGGTGGTTCAGCAGGCCTGCCCATGTAAATTACTGTGATGAAGACGACTGTGATGATGATGATGATTAATAAAGAAGTCTACGGTGCCCGTGGCTCAGCGAGCGTGGACGCGGCGATGCTGGCGGTAACGGCAGCAAGAGGCACACAGCGATCACGGGACATGGTCGTTTAATACAAGCGCGGGGGTCACACCGAGGTCGAACCCTACAGGAGAACACCGACCCGAGGGGACACACGGGGAAGGGGGAAGAGGGGGCAGTTACACCACACCCAGGTGCTCACGCCCAACCAGCAGCGGAACATGGAGCTCATCATGGGCGGGGGGCAGGGGGAGGAGGGGGCACAGGATCAAAGTGGGGGGTTAAAGTGGTAGGGGGGTGGGTGTTTGAGAGGGGGGCACAGTCGAAGCTGCCCGCCCCCGCCACCCCCACAGTGCGCTCCATGTTCTACATTCAAGTCAAAGTACAGGGGACAAGGGTTTGGAGCAAGTGGAAGGGGGGACCCAAGGGAACCCGGGGTTGAGTGGGGGCCTCGGGGAACACCAAGGTGGAGTGTGGGGGGGAACCCGGCAAACTTAGGGATTGTGCGTTCCCGTGCGGCAAGAGTGCTGGCGTTAGCTCAAGGCCGGTGCCGCGTTGCGCTCGCTTTTGCTTCTGCTGCTGCCCCGCAGCTGCTGCCCACGGTCTGGGCCTACTGCTGCCCTGTGGCCTGTGTGCGCGCCTCCCCCAGGTTGAGCACGCGCCGCACCGTGGCCACGATGTCCTTGACCTGCGCGTTGGCCGCCTCCTCGAGGTTGCGCGCGTACGGCATGGGCACGTCCACTCCGGTGACGCGAGCCACCGGCGCATCCAGGTGATTGAACGCAGGGCCTGCGGAAGGTGGGGGGAAGGTGATGGAGGACAATTGGAGATACGGATGGAGATAAAGAGGAGATGCAGATAGAGAAACGAGGGGTGATGGGGGACGCATAAGACAAGGGAGAGACGAGGTTGACATGGAAAAAGGAGACGTGCGGCAGATGTGGACATGGGGGAGACGTGGGGGCAGACGTGGGGACAGGGTGGGACAATGGGAATGCGGGGACAGTGGGGAGGGGGGGGAAAGTCGAGGGTCACGTGACCAGCCGAATCGAAATTCGATGCCGCTGCCTAGCATGGGCGAAGGGTCAAAGGTTGGAGTGCAAGGTCACAGGTGGCCAAGAGGCAAGGTCAAGGGCAAGAGGTGGAGCGGGAGAGGTGGCTGACCCTCCATGATGCGAGCGCAGATCTCGGATCCGACTCCGCTCTGGGGCCAGCCGCCCTCCACTGTCACCAGGTGGTTCGTCTTCATGACGCTCTTCTCAATCGCCTCCTCATCCAGTGGCCGGACTGTGCGCAGGTTTATCACCTGTGGGGGGGCACGGTGGGGAGGGGGCAGGTGAGAAATTTATCAGAATTCCCCAAGGAGTTACGTGTTGTGCCTGTGCTCAAGCTGGCGTGCTTGTAGAGACCGGTGTGCATGCATGCTGAGGCCGGTGTATGTTGCGCGCGTCTGGGCTGAGGCCAGTGTTTGTGTGTGTTGAGGCCAGGTTGTGTGTGTTGAGGCTGACTCCTCACCTCGCACTCGATGCCCTCCTTGGCAAGGGCGGTGGCCGCCTCCAGAGAATGACCAACGGTGCGCGAAAACGACACGATGGTTATGTGCTTCCCTGTGCGGCACAACCACGCGGAGAGAACAGCGGCACACCACAACCAAATGCATCACACAACTGCACACACCGTCATACAACCACACACAGCGCGACACAGCCACACACAGCGTTACACCACACAGCATCGCACATCCACACACTGTCATAACAACACACGCCACCACAACCATACGGAGCACGCCGCAGACAGTGTCACGCCACAACCACGCAACGTCATACCACAACTACACAGTTTTGTGCCACGGCCATGCACACCACACTCCAATCAAAAGTTATACTGTCACAAGACACACGAACACACAGTGACACCCACACCACCACACAACCGCCTGATATACCGGCACACCACACGATCACGGCGTCACGGCCAGACATCACGTCACGCCTCCACAGACCTGGTGGGGCCAAGGGCAAGAGTCAATGTAGGGTCACCTCCTCACCGGGCCGCTCAATCTTGGCCTTGCCGATGGGGATGACGAAGTCCTTGGACTGCGCCTCCTGGGACATCTCAAAGGCGACTCCATAGAGCAGCTCGTTCTCCAGGAACACCACTGCACGCACCCACAAGGACACGCGGACACGCAGGGAACAACGCACGCACACGGACACGCGCAGTGAACACCACGCACGCATTCAGTACTCGATCAGCAACAGCAGCATGGCACTCACACTGCAGTAGACTGTGGTGAGAGCAGGGAATTCGCATAGCCGGCACTGCCCGGGAGAATGCACCGAGGCCGGCAGGGCCTGGACACATGTCGCAATCGGGTACCCGATACCCGTACCATACCCGGCTACCCGTACCCGGCCGGGTACGGGTACCCGTTTGCGACCCTGGTGCGGCCGGGTACGGGTAAGGAATCAAAACCCGTTTGCGACCTCTGACGCCGAGGTGGGGACTTTTAGTGCTGGTTTTTTTGAACGACAAATGTTGGCCAATAACGCTTTGATTAATGTGCCGAGTAGCAAAGCAACTTGATATTAGTCTGGATAATGCCTGCGAGAGCTATTGCGCCGATCCTTTACGGAGAGGCAGGCGGACAGAGTTAATGCAAAAGCTCTAGGTTGGGAAGCGGTAAAAATAGAGAGACCCCCCCCCCAGCCCACCCCTCCGTGTAATCTTACAGACTGAGGGGGCAATTCCTGTAAGCGGACACCCGGTCCTTATTCAGGGCTGAGGTGTACAACCCGTGCAAGCCATAACTTCTCCCTGTGCATCTGCTGTAATAACAATGTAAACCAAGTGGCCGGCATGGCACACGAGGGGGTGGTGTGGCTAGTACCACACCTGACCACAATTGTCTCCCCATTGCTGATGTTTACACGCTGCACCAGGTATTCATTTCATTTAAAGCTGAGTCAATATAGGGAAGGCCCAGGACCGGTTAAGATATTCTTCACCGTTGTTGGCTGTGAGCTGGAATCGAACGTAGCCAACAGTGCTCATCGGATGTGCGGGGGAAGGACAACAAACGAAAGACAGATCAGTTTTGCTGAAAACTGATTTCTTTACAAGTATTTTTTGTATTTAGTTTGTTGCAAAATAAATCAAACATACATACACGCAGACACAACGGACGACACAAGCGCACGCACGCACACAGACGTGCGCGCGCTTGCCACACCGCAGGACCTGGGTTCTCGTCGCGGATGGCCGCCTTGAGGAGGCCCTTGGCATCCTCAGAGCTCCAGGGGGAGAGGACCTTGAGGCCGGGGCAGTGGCTGTACCAGGCGGCGAAGCACTGCGAGTGCTGCGCCCCCACGCCCATCGCCGCGCCGTTGGGCCCGCGGAACACAATGGGCACCGACACCGCGCCCGCCGACATGTAACATGACTTGGCCGCCGAGTTTATGACCTGCGGACATGCGGGGGGGGGACACGTGGACAGACACGTGGAGGCACACGCAGACAGATGGGGACACGCAAGGATGCGCGAGGACACATGGGGACACGCGGAGACATGTTATTTTAATCTAACCTGGATAAACCATTTACCATTGATGAAAAGTGAAAACCTCCCTAAGCCAGGCTCAACGCAGTTGACAGCCAGAGAGCTTACCAGAAAATAAAACACAAAAGCACTTTGTTTATTATAGAAGAGAAACACTGACCGCGCGGTACTCCAAGCTGCACGCAGTGGCATGCGGCGTTCAGCAGTCAACCCGCATGCATCAGCCTATCTCCTGGTCTGTTCGATATGATACGGTACTCTGTCGTTCTGAATAAATAAAACAATATTAGTTTGAACCCAAATATGAATGCATAGTCTAGAGGCTACTGAGAGCCTGTGTCTTGTAACCCCGCATCCCAAGCCCAGAGAGGAGCGCGACTCCACAGCCCAGGAGCCTCTGTGTGTGGAGCTCGGAGCCTCTAGGCCACAGAGCGGAGCCCCTCCACATGGAGCTGAGTGCGTGGAGCTGCACGCAATACGCACCTGGTCGATGGCTTGCATGGAGAAGTTGAAGGTCATGAACTCGCAAATGGGGCGCAGACCAGCCTGTACAAAACACACACACAGTAGCACAACTGTACTCACACACTGGTACATACATACACATGTAAACACATAAACACCAAGAAACACATGCACATACCTAATACACACACATGACACACAATCGTGCACGCACACGTGGACACACTCGTACACACACTTGCCCACAGATGTACACACACCCGTACGGACACACGAGCTCCTACAGACACACGTAAACACAAGCAACACGCACATACGTACACCCACACGCGGTCATGCACACACGGAGTCACCAACAGGGACACACGACGGGAGGGAAATTGGATAGGAGAGAGCAAAGAAGCGGAGGGGGTAGAGGGTGAAGGAGGGAGGGAGGGAGGAGGAGGCGTCTCTCACCATGGCGGCTCCCACGGCAATGCCGGCGAATCCCATCTCAGTGATGGGCGTGTCGATGATTCTCTTCTCCCCAAACTTCTTCAGCAGCCCCCGGCTCACCTACTCACAGCCGAGTGGCCACCGCAGCAACGACACGGAGACCACGGGCTCAGCAATGATGATGATGATGCCTGTCGTAACAGCGGTGTCAATGCAGAACGATGATGAAGACGATGATTATGTGATGAGAGTGATGATGCGGATTCATAATTGATTTTTGGCTTAGGCCACGTTATGGTCTGACCAAATTTCTGCCATAAGACCCTCCACCACCTGGTACACAGGCAAACAAATTAAACTGTCACATGGACAAGTGTTTTATATTCTGACTTCCAGGATTGTTTTAGACTTCTTGAATCGTGCCCTGATGACGCTTGATGCAGTTCCAAATGAAACGTCGCATATCTAATGGCTGCGAAATCTGGTTGTGAGAATTGTCCTCCAACTTTCCAGTGAGTGAGCTGAAACAATAACTGGTGCACTATTAAACGTTTGTACACTGCGTGACAATGTAACAATCGACTGTTTCGAGTGGTGGAGGGTCTTTCGACACAAATTATGGCCAAATCATCGCGTGGTAGAAGCTAAACATATATTATGAATAATATTTGCTGCACAAACCTATTATGTGTTCAATAATTATACTCGTTCAAGTAGATTTGTTTAATCAGTTGAGAACCCAAGAGACCAGGATAGAGTCTGGCCATTAGTTCAGTGATGTTGATGATGCCAGTCAATAGAGTTCATGACGATGTTGAGTGGTGACATTCACACTGGCTGTGAGACGATTTAAATGATGATGACGATTCTGACAGTGGTGACACTGAGACGGTCAGTGAGACGAGAGATGATGTGAGCTCCGCACCTTGTAGGCTCCGTCGTACTGCCCCACCTCCTCGCCCAGCAGCATCACTCGCTCATCCCGCTCCATCTCCTCCTCCATCGCCTGGTTCAGCGCATCCCGCACCGTCATCTAGAACACACGCAGCGGGGAGTGGGGGGGGACAACTTCAACCTTGACCTCCAACCCTGACCTCCTCTCTGACTTCAACCCTGACCTCCACTATGACCTCCACCCTGACCTACGGAAGAGAAAGTCGTGTGACGAGCCAATTCATATCGCTTCTCAGGTTCACAGCGCACGCCAAAATCTTGCAATCGCAATTCGCTTGCGCGTGGCGTCAGAGTACACAAGGCGATTTTTCATTGATTTCCATGACACCCACAGTCTCTGTAACTAAACGATCATGGGACAGGGCTATTGGAATTTCCACGTTACTATGACGAGACCACTGAACTCATCAATACGTCATCAAAGTGACGTCAAAGTAAATTTAAAATGTTTCCCCCCCGTGTGTCCCCATGCTGCCCAGCGAGACTCTCAAGCCAAGAAAAATCCTTTGCAGTTAATCTGAAGCGCATCATTACCGCCCTCCCATTGCATCACACTTTGCAGGTCATCACGGGGATCATTTGACCATCCTCCACGCTGATCCGTGTGGTTTTCTGCACGCGGGAGGCATAGGCATTAGGAATGCAGTGCACTGTCTGCAGCTGCAAACAACGTAGCCCCGCAGTGATGTTATGTGCTATGAAGGACCATTTCCCGAAACGTCGAATCATTAATTTTATTTAAAGCCCACAGTGTTCGTGAATAATGTGTTGAGTTGCATGCTAAATAGGGCCCATGTCACAGTTGAACGACTGACTGTGTGGCTGACTGGGTGAGTGGCTGACTGGGTGAGTGGCTGACTGTGTGACTGACTGTGTGACTGACTGGGTGACTGACTGGGTGACTGGCTGACTGGGTGAGTGGCTGACTGGGTGAGTG
>CM025647.2:1578615-1592482 GCA_014621495.2 Entosphenus tridentatus
GGGGGGGGGGGGTTTGAGAAATGTGACGTCACATCATAAATACGCACTCAAATTATATTCGTTTAAAGCGATTTGAAGCATGTTTTTTTTTTTGGGGGGGGGGCAGAGCTTTATGTCATGTCATATTTGAGGGGGGGTCTGACTTTTTGTGACTCCGTGTGACGAGGTGGGGGGGGGGGTCAAAAATCGTCCAAAACCGCGTGACGTCATTTATGGACGGCCCAAACTGCCATTGGGGGCACCCCTTTCAAACGCGTTGAGATGAGAGATGCGATGGAACGCCGCTGATCCCGCGTGAAGCGCTCCAGAACGCCCGGTGTGAAGGAGGGTGACTCCGTCAAACGCAACTCGCAACTGTGACCATGATTGTGAAGCGGAGTTGTGAGCGAGACCCGAGGTGGCAGGTTCCAGATTCGAGTCCAGGCACCGAGGGCTGGTGGATCTCCCTCGCCCACACACACGCAAAACAAGCACTCTCGCTACAAGCGCAGTTTTATAACTTTTTATTATTTTTACAGATTTTTTTTTTAACGTAACTCCTACCTACTTTTTTTCGTTTTTTTTTACCAAACCACAAGTTGCACGAGTTGAGAAGATCAAAGTCGGCAAGAAAATGAAAATCAAGAGGGAGGTGGGAGAAAGGTGGGAGATGGGGTGAGGTGAGGCAAGAATTGGGGGGGGATTAGTGGGAGATAATGGGAGGTAGACATGGTGAGGTGGTGGGACACAGGGTTAAGGAGACACGGTGGGGATGAGAGAGATGGGGTGAGTTGAGAGAGCGGGTGAGGAATGAACAGGGTGGGGAGGAGGTGGGAGACAGGGTGAGGTGGTGAGAGACAGGATAAGGATGCAGGATACACGGCAAGGAGACGGGGTGAGGTAACAGGGCGAGGATGAGGGACACTGAGAGGGATGAGACGGCAAGGATGCGGTGAGGTGACAGACCCTAGCGGCAGAAGTCCTCCCTCTCGCCCGCACACTCGCACTCACTGCACTCGAATATAACTCGGCGAGGAGCTCTCTCCCCAATATCGATCCCGCATGCACCGCGAACATTGGCTATGCCGCCCAACTCCTTTATGCTGCACGCTCGCCAACGCAAAAAAACTCGCAACTACGCTCCCCTCTCGGCAAACGCATTTTCCCATTCTTCGCATCGCAGGGGGCAGTGACATGTCTGGATCGCGCACTCGTGCCCTCGCTTCAATGACCCGGAGTACAGAGAGAAACGGAGAGCACTGGCAACAGACAAGAGAATGCTCGAGACACAGGGAGGTAGCTCGCAAGCAGAGGGACAGAGAATCGGCAAGACTCGTAGGGACGGAAGCCACGGGGACACAGGACCAAGGTTTCCGTGTGTGCGTGCGCGTATCCGCTGGGCTGGGAAGAACCAGGGTAGGAACAGCAGATATGGAGAGGGAGGGGAGGGAGGGAAGGAGGGGAGGAAGGCAGGCAGGGAAGGTCAGGTGCCTGTAAAACTTTGGTTAAAAAAAGAAAACCACACGAAAAACAAGAAAAAGGAAAAAAAGTATGAGAAAAAAAACGGTGCAACACAGTAGAACCGAGGCAAGTGCAGCAATTCTGCAACAGCCATTGCACGATCTCCAAAGCTTTTTGTTTTTAAACACAAGACGAACCCAGCTGATGACTCACGGGTAAAGGACTGCCTCGCCCGGCTGTACGACAGGCAGATGACAACTCTGTCTGTCCGTCTACCTGTGAGTCTACCTGTCTGTGTATCTTACCTGTCTACCTGTCTGTCCGTCTCTACCTGCCCTACCCGCCTGTCTGCCGACCTGCCGACCCGTCTACACGTGCAGGCGGCAGGGAGAGAGAGTGCGCGAGAGGGCAGTTGGCAGGAACCGACGAGAGCCGAACAGATTTGCGATCAATGATATAATGACGACGATGATGATGATAACGATAATAGTAGGAGTTTGTAAGAGTATAATATTAATAACACAGTAATGGTAATAATAATGTTGATGATGATAAACAACCAAAACGAAAAACTGGTGGTTTTATTTTTTCCTTTTTCTAAAAAAACAAAATAATGAAAGCGCGTCGGTAACAATAACGTTAACGTGTTAAATATATCTTGGGGTGTGGGGTGGGGGGGGCCTGGACAGGGTGGGGGGCAGCAGTGGGAGGGATCAGAGTGTGTACAGCAGGGTCAGGGAAAAGTGGGTGTGTGTACACGTGAGCATGTGTGTCTATGCGCCTGTATGAATGCCTGAATGTGTGTGCATGTGTGAGCATAAATATGCCCGTAACCATCTGTGCCTGTATGCATGGCTGCGCACACGTCTGTGCGCGCGTTTGCACACTTGTGTCCGCGTGCATTTGCACACATGCGCGCATGTACTTGCCCGTGTGTGCCTACATACATTTATGTGTGCCTGTGTGTCCATGTGTATGTGACCCTGTATGTGACTCTGTATGTTTGCTGTGTTAGTGTTGTTTGTCTATGTTGTGCATTTGCGTTGTGTTTGTCTATATGCGTGCGTTTGTGTTCATGCGAGCCGTATAGTCCTATGTGAGCACGTAGCATTAAGCTGAAGCTAAATGGCGCAATTTTATTACACAAAACTTGGTTGCTGTTCAACTGTTGCACAACATCTCACATTCAACACTGAAACTTTTCGTTGCTTCTCTTGTGTAACAAGGTTGCGTGCTATCCAGCCATTAAACACAACCGGAGCCCACCCCTGTGTGTAGTGGAGGCCTAGGCATGACGCCCGCCCTCCCCTATCACCTGGGCGAATTGGCCCACAAAGCCCAGTACAGGATTTAGGGAAATAAAGGTGCCTGCGTGGCCTACGAATAAAATAACCTATCCAGGCATTTCGGAAATGTAAATAATATGAAAATTATAAAATATTAATAAAAATAGTACTGGTAAGTGTATTCGTTATCTTACTAAATACAGATTAATGTAGTTTTCTTATCAAACTCTGCACATGCATTAAAAATGCATTAAAAATCCGCCATGTTGGAAATAGCCAGCAGGTCACAATGACGACCGCGTGACCCGCGCGTCTATCCAATCAAATCGCTTATTTCTCGTGCAGTGGCGGCAACTGTCACGGGCTGCTGCAACAAAGTTGCTCTGAGTTGCAGCGTAGATTGCGACTTTATTTACACAGCGTTAGAGCCTCTGTTAACACCGCGCAACAGCAGCTTGCTACAAACTGCGCCGTTTAGCTCCGGCCGCTAGTGACCGTTGGACGAGTGTGCGCGCACTATGAGTGCGGGCGCACCGAGTGCGTTATGCGCGTGTTGTATGAGAATGTTAAGAGCACTGCGCCGGTGTTAGCAGCTCTGCGTGGGTGTGTTACCATCACTGGGCACATGTGTTACGCGATACCGTGCCAAGCGAGAGCCCTAAATGTATGTACTATACTGTATCAGATAAGTGTGCCACGTTCCGTGCCAGTGCTATACTGGTATGGTGTCACTACCGTGGCCATTGTGGTGTCAATGCAGTCTTCGTGTAGCATCAGCATAGTTGCAGTGTTGGCATTAGCGTGCTGCCAGTGTGGTATCACTACAGTGCCTGTGCAGTGCTAATTGAAGATCGGTGTACTTCAGGGCTGTGTCAGTATGGTGCTAGTGCCGTGTCAATGCCTTGTTGGTGAAGTGTGGAGTCAGCACTAATATCGGTGCGAAATTAGTGCAAGTGCCAGTGTTTTGTCGATGTCGCGTTAGTGTCGTGCCAGTGCCGGTGCGGTGCCAGTGCGGCTATAGCTCCATGTCTTGCGTCTCATCCTCGGAGAAGTCGGACATGGAGCTCTCGGACGACGAGTCGGCCGCCGCTCCCTCCTGCTCCCGAAGCGCTTCCTCTGTCGCGTACTTCTGGATGTACTCTGTGAAGGAAGCAACGGGGAAGCGTTGGGATTCGGCATCGGCCCCAACCACGACGACGTGCAGGGTGGCGCAAGGAAGCAAGGGGCAGCGCAGAGAAGCACGTAAACGGACACTAGCCTGGCAACATGTTGGGAAACAGCACAGGGAAGCATAGGAAAAGGGACAGCAGTGCACCTCGGATCTTCTGCTTGTACTCCTCGGGCTTGTGCAGGTACATGGCGGCGGCGTCGCCATTGAGCGGGTCGATCGGGTTGGGGTAGGCGAGCAGCTGTGGCAGGAACGACTCAAAGATATTCGACAGGTCTGTGGGGTCACGGGTCAATGGAATGAGAAGGGCAAAGAGGTCAGAAGGCGATTCAGGTCACAGAACGATGGCGGGTGGCAAAGAGAGCCGGGACGATAGGTCCATGAGATCAACTCATCGACAGACGACCATTACTCGGGGCCATCCTACAGTGACTGAGCGTGGCGATAAGACAAGACATGCAATGTTACCAGCGAAGACACTTGTAGTGGTGGATACAGGTGGCTTGTGGGCCTTTTCAGAGTGGTAGGCCTCATGTGGCCGCAGGCCGTGTGAAAATGAAGCCATGGGGCCATACCCCGCCCAAGGGGCGCAGGTTCCCCAAACCCCCTTCTAAGGTCATGTGTGAGGTCACGTGAGGTCATGGGTCACAAACATGGGGTGACGATAATGAGCTGGTGGGGGGGGGGGCGTGTGGGAAGACCCTTACCGTACAGCGCCGTCCACGTCTGGTTGATCACGTCCAGACACACGGTCCCTGAGCTGTGCGACACAAACGAGACGCATGACATGGTGGAGACGCCGCAGCAGACACGAGATGGGGTGGGAGAGTGGGGGGGGAGATAGAGAGGTAGAGGGATGGGGGGGCAGGTAGGGTGAGAGATAGATGGAGAGGGAGGGAGGGGAGCTGCGGTGCGCTGTGGGCGGTAACGCACGCTTCGTCGATGTTCGGGTGGAAAATCTTGTTCATAAATCCTGTGAGCGAGAGGGGAGGGAAGGAAATTGTTACGAGTGCAAGGAGCACGTACACAATATACATGTGTGTGTGAGGATGAGGAGGCTTGTCAAGTACGCTACTGGGCAGTTAGAGGGTGCAGGAGCAACCGTCACAATAACAAGTGGAGCGCCAGGCAGCTAAAACGCAGTTAAGTGGTGCGGTGGGGAGCACAGACTGTGCATGTCAATCATCTCAGTCAATCGGTAGCACCTGGGTCTGTCCTGTAACCTCCTGCACCTAGTCTGGCACATCAGTCAACCCACAACACCTGGATCTGTCCCGTGACCTGCCAGCAGCGAGCCTTCCACACTTCACGTGATAGCCTCAAAGTGCACGTAGCCTGGCACAGGCGCTGTGGTGATGTCACCACCACTTGTTGGCGAAGGACAGCTGTTGTTATTGTAGTGTCTGTGCGTGTGTCTGTGCGTGTGTCTGTGCGTGTGTCTGTGCGTTGCCATGCCTATGGAGGGGGACTTGAAGGGATATTTCTCCGGCAGGTCGACCCGCACCTTCCACACCCCATTCTCATACGGCGCTGGGCGAGACGGGAGGAGGAGGGGAGAGAGAGGAAAGGGTGAGCCACGATAACAATCGCACAATACTCACCACGACCCTCACCACCTGTGGTGTTGTCTGGTGTGGTTGCTGTGGTGTCTCAAGTGTGGTGCTTTTGTGTTGTATGCAATGAACGTGTGACAATAGTGGTGTGATGTCTGTGGGGTTGGGTGGCAATGGCTGTACCGTGTATGTGCCATGTTGTCTTTGGAGTTAAGCAGTGCATATTTATGTTTTGTGTGTCATGCCTATGTCCGTTTGTGGTGTGTGTGTGTGGTGCGCAGTGTGTGATGTGATGTGGTGTGCAATGTATCGGTTATCGCGCTGCGCTATTCAAGTTCAACTATTAGGTATAGCCCTGTGAGCCATGCGGCTCTTAAGTCGGGTGCAACCGCAACAAACAAAATATGAACAAAGAACATCTTAAAGCGACGACGCGTAACAGAAACATCCTGGAATAAACCAGCAAATAAAAAAAGTATTAAAACGCTGTGTGCAAAAATCCCAATGTGGTGCAAGTCAACAATAACAACCATAAGACAATTTAGATTAACCATTATGTTTTCGAATCGCCATTATTAAACCCTGCGACCCGAGTTTGACTATTAAACCCGGCGACCCGAAGTTGATTCCCGCTCACGGTTAACACCAATGACGATTATCTGAACCGGTTCTGGGCCACCCCAACGTCGACTCAGCCTAAAATGAGTATCTGGTGTGATGTGCAAAATCACCACTGGGGAGACAAGGTGGTCGGGTGTGGTGTTGTCCACCCACCCCCTCGTGTGCGGCGCCAGCCTTCACAAGTGCTCACCAACAGCCCTTGCCCCAACAGTCTGTGCAGGTTATACGGGGGATCTTTGTCTTTGGTGTGCAGTGTGGCATGCGGTGATCACTTACTGCCGGCCGGGCCATAGAACTTCACCACGAACTCGTTGAGTCCTCCCAGGATGGTGACCTCGTGTTTGCTCTCAATGCTGTGATGGGTTTCATGGTCAAGGGTCATCAGGTCACACGAGAGCAATGGTTCAGAGTTCACTGGAGGCCCAATGTCATAAGGATGCAGGGTTTGCGAGTCACAGGTCAAAGGTTACACTTGTTGGGGTCACGGGATAAAAGCTCAAAGGGCAACACCACATAGCACGTGTACTGTACACACTGTGCCAGTGAAGCCAGGCACACTGTACACACTGTACCCCATAAGTCCCCCCCCCCCAACCCCCCCCCCCCAACTCTCCCTGCCCCCCAGGGCTCCACGCTCCGCGTTTTGCTGACAAAGCAAATTTGAGCGAGACAGAGGGAGGGCTGTGTCGCCTAACCTCACTCGGTCGCACTGTGTGTCTGTGCTGTGTGTGTGCTGTGTCTGTATGTGTGTGTGTGAGATGTTTGTGGTGTGGTGCCTGTGTGTTTGGTGACAGTTGTGGGTGGTGTGTGATATTGTGTCTCTATGTGGTAACTGATATATGCGGTATATGTTGCTGTGTAATGTGTGGTGAACGCTGCGGTGTGTGTGGTGCGGTGTGTCTATCTAGGGCATTATCTCTGGTGCGGTTTTCTGTGTCGGTTGTAGTGTGGTGTGTGGTGTGGGGTCTGCGGTCCCCGCCACGTGTTGGTGTATATGATTTCTGTGGTGCAGAGTGGTGAGGTACAGTGTCTGGGGTGTGGTGTCTATGTGATGTGAATGGGGCAGTGTGAGTCGTGTGGGGGTGCTGCCGTGTGGTGTGGTATGTGTGTGGTCTCTGTATGTAGAACTTCTTTCGCACCGTACGTAGCCAACCGTGTCGTCTTTCTGGGTCACCGTGGTTTATCTTATCATGCAGTGTGTGGTGCGGTATCTGTGCGTATTGTGGTATCTGCAGTACAGTGTCTGCCGTGTGGTATAGTGTGGTGTGTGTAGTTTCCCTAGGTCCCCATGGTGTCTCTGTATTTGTCTGTGTGCGGTGTGGTATCTGTGCGACTGTTGTGGTGTCTGTGTGGAATCCGTGTGTTTGGTGTGGTATCCACGTGTGTGTGTCTGGTGTCCCCATATCCTCCGCACTCTGTTAAGAGTTTGCTGCTTGAGCCAAGAAGCCAAGGGGCCTGGTCCTGTCCCGTGAACCTAACACCCAGCTTTGGCTCGGCACTTATAATGACTGCGTGTGCTTGGGTAATGTTGTTCTGTGTGATATAGCTGCATACGTTGTTATGTGAATGTATGTGTGTTGTTACACATGATGTTGTATTATTGGTTGTTGCTTGTAAAGATGTCTGTGTCTATGTCTGTGTGGTTGTCTGTTGTTTGTGTTGCTATGTTGTTGTCTATGGGGTTCTTGTCCTGGTGGGTTATGTATTGTTGTTGTGTTGGTGCCGAGTTTCTCGTGATGTTGCCTATGTGGTTGTTGTGGCTATCGATGGGGATTTATGTCCTTGTTGTCTTGCCCACGGTAGTTCTGTCCTTATTGCTAATGTGTTTTGGTTGTGGTCATACAGAGGGCACGACAGCCATGACTCTGTACAACCCAGCGAGACATTCGTGTTGATAGTGATGTGGTTGTGTGGCCATCTGTGCGGCTGTCCCTCTGGTTGTCAACTGTTTGTCTGTTGCCTATATTGGTGTCTCTGTTGTTGTCTATGCTGCTGTCTTAGTTGCGTTATCAAATTGTTGTTTACGCCATTCTCTCGTTGGTTGTTAGTGCCCTGTTGTGTGGTCTTGTTGTTCCCGCATGTTCGTGTGGTCTGTGTTGTTGTTGTTGTTTGTGCTATTGTCCATATTCTGTTCTGTGTTGCCCGTGTTCTTTATGTATGTTGTTGTACATTTTACTGTTGTTTGATACTGCCATTGTTGTTTAAGTTGTCTGTGTTGTTGCCGTCTCTGTTCCCCTGTTCTGTGTAGTTGTTGCTCGTGTTGTTGTCGGGGTGATTGAGTCTGTTATCACCGTGTTCTTACGGTCGTCTCTAGACAATCTGTTCTTTTCTGTTATGTTACATTGTTGTGTTGCTACATGTTGTTGTTCCAGTTGCTACCGTCGGTGCGATTGCAAGCGATGTTGTTCGTGTGGTGGTTGTTGTTCATTTTGATGCCACAGCTACACCCACTACGATGGTAATGATGACGACGATGGTCTAAATGTGATATCACCAAATGATTGATGTCCACCGTTTGGTGATGGTGATGATTGACGATGGCCGTGTCGAGGCAGTGTGATGCCGTGATGGTGATGTTGCGATGGTAATGTTGATGGTATAATCATGCTGCTGGTGGTGATGTATTTTTTATCGACCCGTTGGTGATGATGATGACCAACAGGCACGATTAGTGCGATGGTGAAGTGATAACGGTGATGGCGAAACAGTAACGATGGTGTTTAAGGCCGGTAGCTTGAGGATGATGTTGATTATAAACGTTAAAATGGTGAAGCCGTAACGATGGCAGTGATGGGATAAGAAATGGTGATGTCTGTAGGTCCCGTGGTGTGAAGGTCGACACAGGAGTGATGGTGATGTCGAGACCCTGCCGATGATGGTATTGACACTCGGAGATAGTGGCGATATTGTGAAAGTGATGTTTGTTTAAGTCCGATGGTTTGATGGTGATCACGATGATGGTTGGTGACAGTTATTGACGGTTTTGATGGTGCTGATGGAAGTGTTTGACACAACGTGATGGTAGTGTTGAGACGCTGCTGCTACTGACACTCGGTGATGGTGAAGCGATGGTAAAGTGATGGTCAAGTGATGGCACGCAAAGCCCGAACACCATTACTTACTTGACAATTTACAAGCCCGAATCTCATTACGTAATCCCTAACCAAAAATGTTCCCCCTCCCACCCCCCACACACACAAACATATTTACATCTCACACCATACTTCACCCTTAATGTACACACGTCCACGTCGTTATAAACACACACGAGTAACCAGCAAACGCGTCGGAACCTGTGGGCCCGGAAGGGCGAGGCATCACAACCCCCGACTCGGCCGAGTTCGGCCGGGCTGTAAGCGGCCAAGTGACCTAGGAAAGACGGGAAAAGCCTGTGGAGCCAGGCCTCGCCCCGGGAAATAATATTTGTCATTCTCTGGGCGCCATGACAGACTCAGACATAGTTCTAGAGACAAAGACGGACGAGAATAATACTACAGTACAGTCTACATAGCATGTCAAGATACATTTAGTTAGCGAGCACCTATTAAGGCCGGTTTCGGGTGGTGTATGTGTACATCACCACAACCGGCCGCCTTTGTCTTCCCAGTGCCGTTGCTGTTATTTACACAATACATGTTATATACTGTGTATGAAAGATGAGTCAACCTAAGGGAGGCCCAGGACGGACGAGGTTATCACTCAGCACTTTATCGATGGCAGGGAATCGAACTCGGCTCGCCGAGGTCGTAGGGCAGTCAGCCATTTATATCCACACAAGAGACACTTGCACATAAATAGAAACACAAGACACGCACTTATCCACACACACAAATACACACACGCAGACACAAAACCACTTACACAAAGGCACACAATCACAAAGTCACACGTACACACAACAGATACCAAGGTGCGCTGTACATTTTGTGTAGAAGTCATACACACGAAGGCACACACCGACACACATACTGGCACTGAAAACACACAAAACCACACTCACAGACACAAACATACACAACCACGAAGAAACACACACAAATATACAACTACACAGGCACACAAATATAAAACCACACAGGCACACACACATAACCACTCACAAATACACAACCACAAATACACGGGCACACACAACTTACACAGACACACATACTACCTCGCACACACAAAGACAATCACACACAGGCACACACAAACACACAGGCAGTCTCTCTGGTTCGCATGCCATCACTGGGATGGATACAGCTTCACCACATCTGTGTCCATCCGTCTCTTGCCGGGACTCGGCGACGACATCGCGGGACGCGTTAATCCGAACGGGCGAGACGAGAGCGAGGAGGAGGAGGAGGGGAGCGAGAACAGGGCAGTGAAGCAGAGAGAGAGAGACAAAGACGCGCGGGGGAAAGTGAAGTGAGAGGCGACACAAAAGGTGAGAGCGAACCGAGGGAAGATCTTGCTGCCCAACAACAACCTAAACGCGGTGACGTCAGGCGCCGATCAGCTGGCGGTGACGTCACCTCGCACGCCCACGGCGAATTAAACCCACAGAGCCACGCCCCCCTCAAACCCCCGCAGACCACGCCCACGATACCCACGTCTACGTTAACGTCCCCACAGGCCACGCCCACGTAGCCACAGGCCACACCCACATAGCCACAGGCCACACCCACTTAGCCATATGCCACGCCCACTTAACCTCAGGGCACGCCCATGTAATCTCAGACCAAGCCAACGTCGCCACATGCCACGTCACCACAAACCACGCCTACGTAACCACAGGCCACACCCACGTAGCCACAGACCACGCCCACGTAGCCACAGACCACGCCTACGTAGCCACAGACCACGCCTATATGGCCACACCCACGTAGCCATAGGCCACACCCACGTAGCCACAGACCACGCCCACATAGCCACAGGCCACGCCCACTTAGCCACAGACCACGCCCACGTAGTCACATACCACGCCCACGTAGCCACAGGCCACACCCACGTAGCCACAGACCACGCCCACGTAGCCACAGGCCACACCATTCGACAGCCCCCCGTGTTGTTTTCCCCCCAAAAGTATTTTATTAACAAAAAAACGATTCAGGTACACACCGCAGAGGTTATGAAAGGGGGTTGGCACCAGCACAAAGACATCACGGATCACAATGGACACCTGCCTAAACCCGCTTGTTTCAATAAACTCTTAACTCTCCCGAAGCTCGATTTAAAGCTTTCGTGACTGCAGGTATTCATCTTCTTGGTTCTTTCGGTAAAGTCACGTAGAATGGAAATAATAAAATAATAAAAGTAAAACATAATAAAATAATTCTCACGACGCTTCGGCCACAACGCAAGCAGCCGTCCTCAGATGGAGAACAGGTCTGTCGAGAAGACAGTCTGAATGACACACAGCCTGGGGTGTGTGTCATTCAGACTCTGTCTTCTCGACAGAACCTGGGGTGTGTGTCATTCAGACTCGGTCTTTCCGACAGACCTGTTCTCCACCTGAGGACGGCTGCTTGCGTTGTGGCCGAAACGTCGTGAGAATTATTCTATTATGTTTTATTTTTATTATTGTATTATTTCCATTCTACGTGACTTTATCGAAAGAACCAAGAAGATGTCTCCCAAAGCTCTGATATTCCTGTCGGGGACAAAAAATGGAGGGAGGCGTGCCTAAATGCCCAAACCACGCCTCCTTTATTTAAACCCCGCCCACACCGCGTGTAGACCACGTCCCCTACACGTGTACCGTGATTGGCTCCACCCCCCTCGCGATTTCCATTAAATGTCACGCGACACGCGCAGCGGTCAGTCAGCGAATCTATTCTTTGATTCTTTTCCGTGCAGTGTAATCTATTGGAGCATCTGGCGTGGTTGAAGTTGTAGGTGAACATCCCCCCTCCCTACCCCTCCCGCACCGGAAGACCGACACCGGCGTGGCGAGGAGGCCAAGTTCAAGTTTCATTTATTAGGTGTAGCCCTGTGAGCCATTCGGCTCTTGAATCGGGTGCAACCACAACAAACAAAAGACAGAAACATGAACAAGAAAACATCTTAAAGTGACTATGCGACTATGTGCAAACTGAAAATCCAGCAGTGGATTGACACAGGGTTGTACCACACCCACGAAGGGTTAAGTACCACACAATAATCATCAGCGTTGGATAATATAAGCAGAATTAAATTAGACCATTCGCCTTTTGTACATATATGTCTCTCCTACATAAAAAAACAATATAAGATACAAGTTTATTTTATGCAGTGATACAGACATGTGGTTGTGTGTGCCTGATGGGATGGGTAAAAACAAAACTTGTAATTTTCATAATTTCATCAGCATTTGTTCAACCAAGCAAACCTGAACCTCTGCTGATGAGACACGTTGCGTGGAAATCAGTCCCAAAGTTACCTTCTATTCAAGCAATGCTGCTGGAATTATGCACTCCGAGAAGGTCGTATGGCTGACGGGCTGTGTTAAAGTAAGTCATATTTAAAAATACTTTTTTTTAAACACGCTTTAATGAAATGTACCGTATTAGTAATGGAATAATTCCATGACTCCAGGAAGTGACCGTGGCCAATTACAGCCAACGTCAGTTGAGCGTCGACAATTAGACCCAAGCCGAAACATAACATATAAAAAAAAAGTTTAATATTTTTTTTATTTTTAATGATAGAATATAGTATTGTCATCAGTATGACATAAGTATACCACGTTTGCAGTCAATACCACATTGGGAAGTGGGTTAAAATTGAGTTACAAGATTTGAGGATACGACAACAACAACAACAGAGTGAGTTAAATAAAAGCGTGTAATAAAAATAACATTGTTTCAAGTGGGGTGAAGGGTTAGCTTCTTTAGTTACATCCAGCCTTGGAAGCTGTATTCGTTGTACACAGTCAACACCACTAGAGGGTGCCATTCAACACCGAGTGATTTCACATACGGAAGTCACCCTCCACCGCGGTCTTCTCGGCACCTATGGGTTAACAGGTAAATGGGGGGTATAGGGCCTTCTCGCCCACTCACTGGAGAATAGCTATCGTGTACGTGGTCGTCTGTACATGTACAGCAGGCGTTGTACACGTGTTTTCGAGTAGACATGTACAAACTTGATTTGGAGCTTTCGTGACTGCAGGAATTGCTCTTTAGTTCTTTCGGTAAAGTCACGGAGAAAGGAAATAATACATTAAATATACGACGTTTCGATTGCAACACAAGCAATCATCATCAGGTACAAATGAAAGAGAAACCTAACCTAGTAAACTTAGACATATAATGCAATACAACACACAATACAACACAACTACAAGGGTGTAGGATGTTGACTGTTATGTTAGCCGACTCTCTGTGTTGTATTGCATTATATTATAAGTTTACTAGGTTTGTTTTCTCTTTCATTTGTACCTGATGATGATTGCTTGTGTTGCAATCAAAACGTCGTATGCTATTATTTAATTTATTATTTTATCTTTCTACCAAAGAGTAGACATGTACATCCACGTATTTTACAGTGTGGGCGAGAAGTCTTCAATATCCATGTCACATAGGCTACTGCGGACTAATACGAGAAAATGGGGGTATAGGGACATTTTGGCCCACCATGTAGAATATATTGTGTGCACGAGAATGTTTAAAGCGTGTGTACACCCAGAACCCCATTACGGGTTTAGACACAATACTAATCAGCGTCAGAGAATATACGCAACGTTACATATCAGTAAACCACTACGGGTTTAGGGGCCGTCCATAAATTACGTCACGCGATTTTTGACGATTTTTGACCCCCCCCCTCGTCACACG
>CM025647.2:1609085-1646062 GCA_014621495.2 Entosphenus tridentatus
ATACACACACTCACCCACTAAATCACTCACTCGCTCATTCACACACTAACTTGCTCACACACTCACTTGCTCACGCACTCACTTGCTCACACACTCACTCGCTCATACATGCACTCACTTCTGAAACACTTGTAGTGGGTCCAACTGAGTCGCAGACATTGTTCCTTTTAGAGGCAACACTTTTATTGTAACACCGTAACACAAAGGGGTAACTGCCCCTTTGCCAGACTACAGCGAGTTACTGCTACGAAGGGTCGATCCCTCACTCGGGTCTCCGACCACGTGGTTGCCTCGTAGGACGGAGAGCTTGAGCTTGAGATGTAGAGCTTCCCGCTTGTAGATGTTGAGCTTCGAGTTTGTAGAATGCAGCAACCCCGGTCCCTCTCAGGGACCCGCCTTATATCCCTCTCCAGTGGGGGCCGCTCTGCCCTCGGCCCCGCCCGCCATCTTGAACATTCTCGTTCCCTCTCCATCCTTCTCAAGAACTCTCTCCGGACACGTGATCACCCCCTAGTCCCCCCACCTGGGGCCCCCTGTGTGGACATTCCGGATCACGTGTCTACGTGGTCAACCAGAGTGCCACGGCCCGGGGCAACCCTACCCCTGGGCTGACACTCACCCCCTCCCCCTCGGGGGAGCCCCCACCACACGCTGTGCGTGGTGCCTTACTATCCCAGTGCTCGCCAAGCCCCACTAGGGCTGGTGTTACACACAGTCACCCACACGGTGCTGTCCACGATGTAGGAACATCGAATGGCACGACCCTTCCGGGCCGGCACCATACAGTGACATCCCCGATGTCACTACTACACACTTGTAATGAGCGACTTCCACGACACGTCGTGTAGAGGGTACTTCTTCTTTATTACTCACACTGGGCACAACACAGCCCAACACTTGTCCTTCCTCACACTGAGTATAACTCTAGGTATTAACACCTCTACTGGCTACACACACAGCCGATCACTCGGCGTGGTCTCATCGCACTCACTCGGCTACGCCGCTGACTGGCGGCGTGATGATGACGGCAATGGAAACCACGCAGGAAATCTTCCACGTGGCCGGTCGACGGAGAGAGATGTCGGCGAGCAGCGACGCAGCCAGGACCCAGGACCCCACACACGAGCCCCGAGCCCCGGGTCCGCTCCCCCTTGTTGTATCCCCCCAGGCGTGGATAGGTCCCGCCTCCAGCCACGCCCCCTCTCGTGGAACCTTCGAGCAGGTTCTCAAAGTATCTCGGCTAACCCCAACTGTTACCTTGCCCCAGATACACCTTCTTCTCTGATTGGTTGGTACTTAACCGTGCCTATACCCGTGATTCCCTTTCCGGCCAGCAGGTGTCACCCTGTCATTAGCACACTCACATGATCACTCTCTTACACATATGCACACTGTTGCATATTTTCACTCACACTGGAAATTACTTGCTCTGACATCGTGGTTGATGCCTTCCCCGACCCCTCGTGCGCCCATTCCCCCAGATCCTGGATGATGGGGGGGATCTCACGCACTGGATGTACAAGAAGTACCCGGACACGTTCAAGAAGGTGAAGGGCATCGTGGAGGAGAGCGTCACGGGCGTGCACCGGTACGCTTCGCACGCCCACGCACGCCCATGCACGCCCACACACCCACGCACGCCCACTCACATCCACGCAAACCCACACGTACCCAAGCACACCTACGCGTGTGTGTGTGTGTGTGGCTGTGCGTGCGCAGGCTGTACCAGCTGTCCAAGGGCGGGAAGCTGTGCGTTCCGGCCATGAACGTCAACGACTCGGTGACCAAGCAGAAGTTTGACAACCTCTACAGCTGCCGCGAGTCCATCCTGGACGGGTAGGCCCAAGCGCACCTGCCAAACACCACATGCACCGGTGAACACCTAAGACACAGGGTTACACATAAACACCTATAGACTCTACTCCTTGGTTCTTTCGGTAAAGTCACGTAGAAATAAAATAAATAATAGAATACGACGTTTCGATTGCAACACAAGCAACCGTCATCAGGTGTGAATGAATGAGAAAAAAATCTAATTATCTTAGAAATGTAATGCAATGCAACACAGCGAGTCGGCTAACACAACAGTAACACTTTACCTGGTTGATTAGGTTCTTCCAAAGATTGATCAATTTGAAGTTCAGTGTGAGTTGTGTGGAAATCCTCCCCGTAGAGGTGGTTCAAACTTGATTTGAAGCTTTCGTGACTGCAGGAATTACTCTTTGGTTCTTTCAGTAAAGTCACGTAGAAATAAAATAGAAAATAATAGAATACGACCCATAGACTCTCACAACGACTCACAGGCTTGCACAAAGACCCATAGACTCAAAGAGAGACCCACAGACTCACACAGGGACACACAGACTCGCACAGGTACTCGCAGAGAGACCCACAGACTCACAGAGAGACTCACAGACTCACACAGAGACGCACAGACTCACACAGAGACACATAGACTCGCATAGAGACCCACAGACTCATTCAGGGACTCGCAGAGAAACCCACAGACTCACAGAGAGACTCACAGACTCACAGAGAGGCCTACAGACTCACCCACCATACCAAAGTGTGAGCTGTGAGCTCCGTGTGCCCTTGTTGCCCCCAGGCTCAAGAGAACGACGGATATCATGTTTGGAGGAAAGCAGGTGGTGGTGTGTGGCTACGGGGAGGTGAGCGGAGTCGCGTGTCACCTTGTGAGACGAATCACCAAATTGCGCAGATCAGCGCAGCCCTTTGTATTAGAGAATGGCCCGTGGAAGCGGATATCACAGAGCTACCTTTGAGATTCCTTCAATTGACCTCTGGCCCATATAGCAAGGGGCACTATTCCTCCATCTGCCCTACCACAGATCGCCATGTTCATATCATGACTCTTAAACTGATATTTTTATTCTAAAAGCTGAAATGAATGTGGTGTCGTGATGACCTGGTTGAGGCCGTCAACTCACTACACTTTAGAACCCGGTTCAAACCCAGGTTGTGGCTGAAACGCGGATGGTGCCGACTTAGCGTCTCTGACCTCTGAGCCCCACTCGGTGGCCTCCCAAAAAATCCTGGGAAGTAATCTTCTAAGAAACAAAACGAAACGAGGATTCTTTATCCATCCAGAGAGGCGGCAGATCAGCGCAAGAGTCGGGCGAGTGGCTCACGGTCGAGAGGTTTGCGAGGTTACATCCTGGGTAAGAGCACGGTGCAGTTCTTCAGGAAATGCTGAACGTTTTTGCATAATGTACATAGGCCGCCGAGTGCCTCTGTATACGATGAGTTTTTCTCATCGTTTAGAAATCTAATTTTTGCTTAGGGGTTGACTCATCATTCTTCCCGGGGTTGATAAAACGAGCACTTTGTGGAGAGGTCAACAATGTGTTGGCCTTTTGGGTAGTCTCGCCCCTGCCATAGGAATGAGGAATTTCCACCATTGGCTCATGGCTGTGAACAGGAGAAAAGCACTGCATCAATGCTCATTTGAGCAGGAATCACTTGGGTTTGATTTGGACACTCGGCGTGTGTGGCGTGTGTGTAGGTTTCTCAGTGTGTGTGTGTTTGTTTTCACATTTGCATGTCGCTTTGTTGCGTGTGTGCATGTGTGTGCATGTGTGTGCATGTGTGTGCATGTGTATGGGGGAGCGATATGGTAATGCTTGGCACTGGGCTATGAACCTGTGTGACCCAAGTTTGATTCGTGCCCACGGTCAACACGAGTGGCGAATATCCGAATCGGTCCTGGGCCTCTCCTAGGTCGACTCGACGTTAAATGAGTACCCGGTTTGGTGCGTAAACATCAGCACTGGGGAGACAAAGGCGGTCAGGCGTGGTGGTGGCCACCCACCCCCTCATGTGCCGTGCCAGCCTTCGTAGGTGCTCGCTAACAGCACTTGCCCCAACAGTCTGTTAAGGCTATACGGGGGGGTGGGATCTTTCTTTTTGTTGTCTTTGTGTAGGTGGGTAAAGGGTGCTGCGCCGCCCTGAAGGGCATGGGCGCCGTGGTCTATGTCACCGAGGTCGACCCGATTTGCGCCCTCCAAGCCTGGTGCATTTACACACTCGCACACTGGCTCGCACTCACTGACACGCAGTCGCCGACATACACTCGCTCGCACACACTCGCTGACACACACTCGCTGACACACACTCGCTCGCACACACTCGCTTACACACCTGCACACTCGGAAACTATTTTTTTCACTCGCTCAAATATTCGCGCGTACAGACACCGGCACACAGGCGCACACGCACACACGCACTCACCGCGTGCCGTCCCTCTCTTGCAGCATGGACGGCTTCCGGGTGGTGAAGCTGAGTGAAGTGATCCGACAGGTGGACATCGTCATCACCTGCACGGGTAACGCACTCTCTCCTACGCTCGCTCACGCTCGCTCGCTCAGACTGTCGTACACTTGCCCACACACGCTCGCACACACTCGCTCACACTCGCCCACAATTGCTCACACAGTCACCTACAACATTTACAATCGCATTCTCTATGAAGTGGGGGTGACGTCACCACAGCACTTGGGTGGGGGGCATCGGGGCACAGGGGGGGTGGGGGCCACGTGAGTGATTGTTAACATCGCCGGCGCCGCAGGGAACAAGAACGTGGTGACACGCGAACACCTGGACCGGCTGAAGAACGGCTGCATCGTGTGCAACATGGGCCACTCCAACACGGAGATCGACGTGGTGAGCACACTCGGTTGCTCACTCACTCGCTCGTTCACTCGCTCGGTCACACTCTCTTGTTCACGCTCGCTGGTGTGTGTTGAATCATCGTGTGTCCCTTCCGCCCCGTCCCCTCCCGCCCCACCCCCCAGGCGAGTCTGCGCACGCCGGACCTCACGTGGGAGCGGGTGCGCTCGCAGGTCGACCACATCATCTGGCCCGACGGGAAGCGCATCTTGCTGCTGGCCGAGGTGTGTCACTAACGTAGCAACCACCGTTTCCCGCTAAGTGGCGGTGACCTCACTACTGCGGTTGTGCCAGGCTCGGTGCAATTTGAGGCCATCGCGTGAATTGTCGGAAGGCCCGCTGCTGGCAGGAGGTCACGGGACACTCAGGTGCCATGGATTGACTGACTGAGATGGCTCGCAGGTGCACCAACTGTGTGCTCCCCCCACCGTGCCAACTTGCTGCACTTCAGCTGCCCGGCGGTCTGCTCGTCGTTGTGATCGTCAGACACTGCACTCGTGCACCGCACAGGAACACCGCTCTCACCACACACACACCGAGAACCGACCAACACCACCAGCCACACCACAACATCAAACCATACAGCCACACACAGCAATCGCACCATGCCACGCCGTACCACATGCACAGGCACTTGCTCGACTGTGTTTGTTGTGTGGAGGATGCTGGGTGGTGTGGGGGATGCTGGGTAATGTATGCATGTCGCTCTCAGGGTCGCCTGCTTAATCTCAGCTGCTCCAGCGTCCCGTCCTTCGTGTTGTCCATCACCGCCACCACGCAGGTATGCTTTCGATGTTCTTTACGTGCCATTCAGTTTAATTTATTTGGTATAGCCCTGTGAGCCATTCGGCTCTTGAATCGGATGCAACCGCAACAAATAAAAACATTAAACAAAAACATGAACAATAAAACATCTTAAAGTGACTATGTGACTAAGTGCAAACAGAAAATCCAGGAAAAGACAGCAAAATATTCCACAAAAAGCACCGTACATCAACGCTGTGTGCAAAAATCCCAGTGGGATGCAAGTCAAACAACAACAACCACAAGACAACTTAGATTAAGGCCATCAGTCTAACTCCGTACTACAACAAACAAACATGGCCAAACCAAAACACGTTTTCGAAATCACCAAAATAAAGCCATAAAAGCAATGTAACAGTGATCATAGGAACTGTGACCGAATTTTCACAACGACATAAACAACATGTACCACTACACCCTGCAACCATAGCTGGCTGCATGAGTCACTCCACAACAGCAGGAGCATCATTGACCCTCTCCTCCTGACCATCAGATCATAGGTCAATTCCGTGGCCTTGCACATTAACTCCAGTGATAGACTCGAGTCGGCTGTTGAACGGTGACCTCTCCACCCGTGCTAAATCCTTCCCTTTCTCCACACCGACCCCCCCCCGCTTCTCCCACCCCTTCACTGCTGTCACCGCCCCGGCAGGCGCTGGCACTGATTGAGCTGTACAACGCCCCGGAGGGCCGCTACAAGCAGGACGTCTACCTGCTGCCCAAGAAAATGGGTAACGTGCACCAGCAACGTCCGCTTGCTTCCACTCGCTTACTTGCTCAGCCGGCCACTCAACTGCTCACCAACTCGCTCACCTGTTACTTGGTCACTTGCCGAACTGCTTCCCCACTCACCTGCTTACCCGCCCAGTTTCTTGCTCGCCCACTCATTGGCTCACTTGCGAAACTGCTCACCCTCACCTGCTCATCCATTCACCTGATCTCACCCACTTATTTACACACGATCCTACTTGCTCAGCTGTACACATGTCGTATATGTGTGTCACTATACAGTCGTGTGTGTAAATGGATGCGTGCATCTCCATGCATTTCAAATTATTGCATGCGCGTATGTGTGTACACAGATGAGTGGTGGCACAGCAGTTAGTGTGCTGCACTATGAATCTGGTGCCCGGAGACCCAAGTTCGATTCCCGCTCATGGCCGACACCAGACAATTATCAGAACCAGTCCTGGGCCTCGCCTAGGTCGGCTCAGCTTCAAATGAGTACCTGGTGCGATGTGTAAACATCACTACTCGGGAGACAAAGGCAGCTGGGCATGGTGCCTGCTACCGACACCTTCATGTGTCGTGCCAGCCTTCATAGGCGCTACTCACGAACAGCGGTTGCCCCAATGGTTCCGTTGTGGCTACATGGGGGATCTTTGTCTTTGTGCACAGATGAGTACGTGGCGAGTCTGCACCTGCCGACGTTCGACGCGCACCTGACAGAGCTGACGGACGAGCAGGCCAAGTACCTGGGCATCAACAAGAACGGACCCTTCAAGCCCAACTACTACAGGCACGTGCCACTCACACCCACACAGTCAGCCAGGAGGCGGCGGTGGTGATAGCCACGCTGCTGCACGTGGCCGCCTGCAATCCAGTGCTTCGGAGACAGCAGTCTCCACATGTGCTTATCGCACCTCCAATTAGCACCCTTGGCTACGTACAGTACGAAAGAAGTTCAGCATACATACAGCGAGGGTTTGTGGATCTCATTGATGTTGCCAAACTCCGTTCCCGTGAGCATTAACGAGAAGCTATACCCTGGCTTGCCAGGAGAATGCTGTACAGCAAAGTGGGGACCAATCTCCATCTGTTCCAGCTGTACGGTATCTAATGCTGCTCCCTCGCACGTGTGGGGTTTCTCTAGGTTTTTTCTCACGTGTAAAACACACATTGATCGGCTGAAAACATCTTTATACAACTCTGTGTTTTGCAGATCATGCAGCTGCTATATAAACGCATTATAATTACACATGGATCCCCCGTGTAGCCTCAAACAGGCTGTTGGCCAAGTGCTGTTTGTGAGCACCAATGAAGGCCAACATGGCACACGAAGGGGTGGTGTGGTCAGCATCACGCCCGGTTATCTTTGCCACTCCAGTCCTGATGTTTATACACGGCACCAGTTAGTCATTTTAAGCTGAGTCGACCTAGAGAGGGCCCAGACCGGTGAATGTATTCGTCACAGATGTCAGTCGAATTCGGGTTACCAAGTTCGTAGAGCAGTGCACTCAGCACTTCGCCAACACTCTCCATATACAAACACACACACACCCGGGTTTCACTTTGGGTCCCTCATCAGTTACAGGAAGCGTTAAGAGTTGGGCAACGACGAGGGCAGCTGTGGTTAGGGCAACCACGCAGTCACATGTCGTCTGTGTGACGCGCATAACCAACCCAGTGCCAAGTCGGCGTGCCAAGTCATCCACAGCCGCATTCCAGTTAGTCGAGTCTGATCCGGGACCACGGGGCTAAGCCGGAGGCCCGTGTGTGAGTGTAAGTGATTTGTCGCGGCGGTGTAAGGCGGTCTAATCCGAGTGCCAGGCTTCCTGCCACCACTACCGAGTAGCGACGAGCTGCCTGCCAATGACCCTGCCACTGGTCACCCTCGTTGCTGCTGCTGCTGCTGTTGTTGCTCGCCTGTGTGCGCGCGATACTCTCCATGGGCGCACTCCGTCGCGCCCATTAATTTTTGGGGCGGTGATGCGGTCCATCAGCAGTGCCCCTTGTTGCAGAGCTTCTCGGTTCCAATCCGAAAGGCTGGCCTGGTCAATACTGCGGTGTGCGTGCATGTTAGCCCTAAATTAATGTGCGCCGCCGTTCGGTTTGCTTGCCGTGGACGGTGACGTTAAAAATGAGAAGATTTCCAGCGTCGCGGATCAAATTTGCTAAATTGGAAAAATAATACTCCTTAACCTAATTACCTTAGGTCAGATCACACGGCATCATCGCCCACTACTGGCACACTGTACCCTGCCTTTTCGTGACAGACTTGCGCTGTATGAATGGCACGAATACCATATGCACAAATGGTTGTTGTCTATAAAACTGTGCAAACCCTTGAATTATTCAAATGCTCCTTGCGGCTTTTGCCCCCTTTGGTTGACCACCCTCGTGGCCTTGCGTGACCGCGAGGTGGGGATGACAGATATGGGAGGCCTTCATCCAGTAGATCATTGCTGCTGCTGCTAATGGATGATGATTGCTAACACCAGGCTGCTGGTGTGCGTGCGTGTGTGCGCGTCCATGCATGTGTATGCGTGTGCGTGTGCGTGCGTGTGTTTAGGTACTAGCCCCTGGCCGGGCCAGCTGGCGGGGCGCTGGGAGGATGAGCACCACCTGACCAAGCTCTCATCCCCTCCCCGTGCCCACCATACGTAGCCCAGCAGCCGGGCAGTGGTAATCTCGGAAACGAAATCGGCGTCTTTCATTTTAGTCTTCGGTGACTGCGAATGTCGCCCCAGCCAGCGAGCGGAACGCGCGACGCGACGGAATTAGCGAGCCTGAGCGAAGACGCAGACCGAGATAATTTAGTGGAGCTATTAGAGACGGCAGTCCACTGAGGAAGACCAAGAGATGCTAATTTGCTGTAAACAAAGATTTACCGAGTTAACTGATTGCCCGAGCTGACAGTAGTGAGGGGGGGTAGGAATCACGCGCCCCTCACTCGGACATTGAACAATTCGGAGCGTGTGACCAAATGTGTGACTGCTTTAGTCACTCAACCAATAGGACGACTAAATGAAACTCACGGACTCTGAAGACTTTATGAAACTCCATGTGGGTCTCTGGGCCTCTGCGTAAGTCTATGGGTCGCTTGTGTGAGTAAGAGTCCAAATAGTCCATAGACTCACTCAAAAGGCCCATAAATCAGTGGGCTACATTTTTGACTGCTTTGTTGATCACACGCAGAGGACGACTCGGTGAAATCCGCAGACTGAGGCTCGATTGAAACTCCACAGATTGCCGTTGACCGGACCTAAGACTAAAATTAAAACCGCTGACGTGTTTAGCACTGCCGGTGTTGATCACTGTACTCCTCGTAGCATTTCAGTCGTGATGGGTGTAGTAAATGAGGTAGAAAATTTCGATGTTCGATACAAATCTCAACGTCTTCATTTTTTGTCTTGGCTTTTTTTTTGTCTCTTGTGGGCTTGGGAGTTGAGGAAAAAAAAGCTATTAAGTGCACACACAGGTGTACACAGAATGAATATGTAACACGCGCACGCACACTCGCACACGCATGCACGCATGCCCCCCGGCCCCCCAACCCCATATCCGCAAATCATATCTGCAGCAGCAATGGCCCCAGCATTAACAACGACTACGATGATGGCGATAACGACATATCAGAGCTGGGCAGGTGGGTGGGACGGAGATGCCGTGCGGCCGTAAGTCGGCGTGGCGGGGAGCTCGCGATGAGACACTTGAGCCTGTGCCGGTGCTCTCACTGTGTCGCCTGTGACCTAGTGATCCTATCAGTATGGCGCCCATAACCTCGTGACCGCATCGGTGCTCGCCTAACGCAAACCTTGAATTAGGATGTTTATGGACAATGGGCGGTGCCATTGTAACACCCGTGTCGCTAACCTCGTGACCCTGCCGGTGACTTCGCGTAGGAGGACGCAGAGCATAATGGGTGATGCCAAACACTGCGACTTGTTGTCAAGGACACTGCTGCAGACCGTTGATTGATTTTATTTGTTGATGCGGGTAGGAAATATTCAGCTTTAAGCTATTTAACGACAATCACCCGTGCAGGATCTTATTGACATGAAGTTATAGTAAATAAATCAATGCATTGCAGACACTAAGTAGGAAACACATTCGAGGAAAACAACATTCAACTCGTGCACCATTTAAGTAACAATGGCAGCAGGTAACACAGAAATATAGGAATGACTCTCACGGGGTTTGATTACCACACGTGGAATAAAAAGGAGCTCTTAAATCAAGTAAGGAATTTGAAAAGGCCAGGGAAGGGAGGGATTTATGACAAAACCATGAAGCGAGCTCCTAAAAGTGAGTGCCGGTAACTCGTGATGTTTGGTACAGCGGTTCCTTATTAGTATGGTTATGTAATTGGTCCAAAGCTTTATCGCAGCCATTTTAAAATAAATTTCTCCAACTTGTAACAGAATTGTAAATAAGCCATTCAGATGTTTTGCAGAGGAGTGCTACGCTTCATGTGAGATGAACAATCCGTAAAAGCGGATACCGCGGAGCTACCCCTGAGATCACATCAAGTGACCTCTAACCCATACAGTGGAGGGCAGCGACCCCTCCACTCGTTCTGAATGTGGGAGTGAGGTTCGTCGCGTGGCAGGCAAACTGATATTTTACAATTCATGGAGCTGGTATTCTAACCACATTTATTGCAGAAACAAATTTATCTTGACGGTTTATTTGTTCAGTCATTGGTGACTGGCCTGGGACCATCAATTCGCTAAAACACTTGAGAACCCGATTTGATCACAGGCAGTAGCTGAAATCCGGATTTGAACCAAGGATCCCAGCAGGGCCGGCGCAGTGCACTTGACATTTGAAGCACCCAACCAGCTCTTATTTTTCCCATGCACCATCCATCACGGCGTGCCCGTTAATATCACAATTGCACGTGTACGCCTGTGATCCGGATCTTTAGCGGGGAGGGGTGGTGGATCGCAAAGAGATTGTGAAACTCCCAAATTTGCTTGTCCGCAAGGAGGTGATAATACTAGAGGTGGCAGGACAGCAAGTGGGTTTTTGAATCCGTCTGTGCGGACCTTTTGAGTGTTACCGCCTCGTGTGCGTGCGGTGGGTTTTGTCCGTGTTCTCAAGCTTCATTCCACATGAAGAAAAACTGCTTTCATCTTCTTGGTTCTTTCGGTAAAATCACGTAGAAGGGAAATAATACAATAATAAAAAGAAAACATTAAATAAAAATTGAAAAATGAAAACTGCTTTAAAATGAATTTGCCAAACGTCACAAAATGCAGGACCTTGAAAAACGAGACTCGGCGAGGCTTTCCTGAGTAAATTAAAGATATTTCTCTGATATGTTTTCGGGTTGTACCATGTGTTGTTCGGCACAATGTCCGATGCTTTCCTCCATGTGCTGGAAGCTCCTTCAGGAACAATTCAAGTGTTCCACACAACACGGTACAACCCCAAAAAGGCACCCGAGAGCCATACTCCTCGCCTGAGTAACATCAATAGTATCGACCCATTACCCACGCACCTTGGGTTCTCAAACCAATCATGCTTTGGTGGCAGCAGTGTGTTTCTCCACGGTTATTGCAGCAGGTTCGCACCACGTCCTTGAGGATGTTGCGAGGGTCATTTGTGTAGGCTTGGTCGGACTGGGCCGATGTGGTCCTGGCCTGGTCTGGGTTGGTCAATGAGACACGCGGGAGCACGTGCATGGCCGCGGTAGTCAAATGTAGTTTTAATCGTAACAATATGATACAGTAATAAAGATGATGACGTAATAAGATTCATGCTTTTTCATTACGGAGCTTTGATGAATGTGATTTCTTTTTTTCTCAAGGTAAATTCTTTGTGCTTGTATGTCCGATGAGATTGAATAAAAACGCTATTTAACGCGCCAGGTGACAGACTACTGTCATTTCCTTGAATCTTGTTTCCGTCGGTTCCGAAAACGACTCCGTCGGCCAGTGAGCGAAACCCTCGTGGCGATTTGTATGTCTGGCAGGCTACGATTGGCGTACGACTCCAAACGTAAATGAAAACACATCGCAGGTCAAAGTAAGTATGGGAGTCCGAGTGAGATCGTAAACTCTCACCCGCATACCTATAAGGTTTACCTGTATTCTTCTACAGGGGATTTCAGGTTCATACGGTGTACAGCCGTTTAAATACGGGCTAAATGTGTTTGTCTGTGTTTCTCCCTTCTGATGGGACTTTGTCGGATGAACGTTGAGATTTATGAGGGCACGGGGTGACCAATAAGGTCTGATTTGGTCTGTAATAAGGTAGGCACTGATAAGGGGCTGACAGGTATGCACCCGTGGATTGCACTGGCTGTTGCCCAGAGTTGCGTATTTTTTAAGTAAAATATTTCTCCTGGATGGGTGTCCAGGACATCATTTGCCACGAACATTTTATTGAAATAAGCTGCAGACAAATCTCGCACATCTGTCCCTCCACTCGTCAACCATACGGCATTCTGGAAAGCATATAACTAAAGTTGCATTGGTTCAGCACAAGCAAAACTCTGGACGAGGTTCGATATTCAGTGTCTTGCCAGCTGTCCGGCTTGCCGTGACCCTACTGGTGAACTGACATGTTTATAGGCAATGGCCCCTCTCGATAAATGGGTACTAGCTCGACGCAAATGTTTTTTTTTTACAAAAATGATAGCATTGTCGAGAAAGTCACGGCAAATAACGCACGCCTCCCACTTATTGATTCCTGATATACATATAAAACACGTTTTACATATCACATGAGCATGTTGTCTGCTTATTCATTTGATCACAAACTAGCCTTTTGCCCGTCCGAGGCCGGGTGTATTGCAGTAAATCTGAAACTTGCAAGCGAAAAGCAGACCGCGACGTGATATTCATTCCATCCATTCATGTGCAATTTGTAAGGGCGCGGTGACACAGACCCATTACATTTTAAGGTTATAATCCCTTGCTCATCATGACATCCTTTTTACTTTGATGTCTCAATAGCGTTACGGAGATCGCGTGACGTCAGGGTTCTGCCTTTGTAGTGAGGGTTGTAAGTTGACGCCGAGGAGGGGGGAGGAGGCGCCTTGGCCCCCCATGTGGAGTGACGTCAGCCGCTAATTATTAATGGAGGGGGGGTGTTTATTTGGAGGACGTAACCTGTTCATGATTATTAATGAGGGGGGCTGATCGACGTGGAGTGATGTCACTAGTGTTGCACACAGACATTCTTGGCTCATATCTTGACTTAAAGCTTTCGTGACTGCAGGAATTCATATTATTTGGGTCTTTCGGTAAAGTCACGTAGATAGGTTGAAAGAAAATAACAAAAATACTCCGACATTTCGATCACAACAACATTGTCATCAGGAGGAGAAAAGAGGAAAGCTGCTGAGGCAGACTGTTTTAAACGTTTAAAATGGGTGTAGCCCAAGGGTCATAAATGAAGTGGGCGGGGCTAGTGATTTAATGTGAGAAATTAGCATGTTAATGTAAGATCAGAGGGTGACCTCCACAACGAGGGCACGAAAGTGGCTATGTTAATGTGATAGAGTAGCATATTATAAGATTGGAGAGCGGTGTCCAAGATGATGGCGCAAAAACATCACAGCCAGTTATGATTTAAACTGGTTAATAACGTCCTTCCAATGATTGCTCAGTTTGTACCCATCTTCTCGGTTGAAATTGTGTCTGTGTCTATAAATATGGATGGCTTCATGAACGACGCTACTGAGGTCTGGGGAGCCGCCGACCTCGTCGCCGGTTTCGGCACAAGTCAGGGGCGGAAAACCATCGTCGGGTCCTTCCTCTCGGGTCGGGCGGCCTCCTCCACCACCTGTAAAGGGGCCGCGGGCCTCGGGCCAGCCTTGTCACTCGCCGGAACCACCTGCGGAGGCCTCCCCCAACCCTACGGGGTGCCCGGCGACAAGGACGCGCTTGAAAACTGGCCACTTCCGTTAACTCTCGCCGGCACGCCGCCATTCACGCACACCATCGGTTGGCGGTCTCGCGAGCCGGGGGGGGCGAGGGTGGACCCGGCCCCATCCTGTGCTCGTGGGGGGGGGGTATGCGTGCGGCGGTGGGACGGGGCGAGCTGCCGGGAGGGCGGATCACCCCTTGAGATTGCCGTCCCTTCTTCTTTATCTCACAGCTCTTGTGTTGTTGGGGCGCGTCATTCGGGGTTATTGTTACACTTACCGTTCGTGTTACATTGCTGTAAAATTGTCTGTGAGACGAGTTTTTTTTGGGGGGTTTCACAGCCAGGTCGACTGAAATTGTATAAAGGGGGGGGGGGGGGGAGTGTAGAGACACAGTTATGATTCTCTGTGGGTCGCGCCAGCCACAGTGCTGGAGGAGCGCCGGGTGCCTCGATTTGATGAGCCAAGGTCACGTGACCAGAAGTGGGCCTCGATTGGAGGTGTCAAGGGCAAGTGGCCTGAAGCGGTGTCTCGATTGGAGGAGTTAAGGACACGTGGCCAGTAGCGGGGGCACCGTCCTTGATACAGCAAGGGGTGGGGCCGGGGCCAAGGGATAAAGGGGAAGCGCGAGGTGGATTCAGGGCTCGGTTTCGGGGATCAAGCTCGAACAAACACGCACATAGTGAGCAGCCTAGGAAGTTAGCCACACTTAGCAACAGAATCCGGTGTATAGTGAATTGTTTAATAAACGCGTTGCCTCCTACAACAGTGTGTGTGCGCCTCAGTCGACATACACTACACATATATACAGACACAGACAAAATTTCCACCGAGACGACGGTTTTAAAATCATTGGGAAGATGTCATCAAGCACTTTGGGTCATGACTTGATTTGTGTTTTCTTGTCAACCTCTACTGTCAGCAGTGTGGATATGTGTTAGCGAGGTGCAATGCCCCCCCCCCGCATCTCTACCCCCTCCTCTTACCCCATATCTCTACTGCCCCCCTCTCTCTCGCCCCCTGGTTGACCTACGTCACACATCCCTCCTCCTCCCAACACCCCCATTGTCTACTCCTACATTACCACTGGCTGACTGGCTGCCCCACCCATGCTGTTTGCGCCGTGCACCCCTTACTCCTCCCAGCTCTCGTTGCCCGCCCACTCACTTTGGAACCCCTTATAAGCAGTTGCGTTTGGAGGCTTTCCCCCTCTTTTCTCTCCGCCTGATGAAGACCGCTTGTGTTGCGATGGAAACGTGGGGTTTTTGCTTTTATTATTTTAAATGTATTTTTATTTAAAATGTAAAAAAAAACATTCTTTTAAATTTCATTTTATTATTTTTATTTTATTTTTATTTTCTATCTATGTGACTTTACCGAAAGAACCAAGAAAATGTTAAATATTTATTCGCATTGCAAGTACAACAAATCACTAAACACAATTAAAATGCTAAGTATAATCACAACGTTGGGAGAACTGACTTAGTGAATTGACTCCTGAGTGATTCTACTAAATAACGATCTCGTGGGCTGCGTTTGGCCCACATTCTGCTGTTGTGCAGGGCCTTCAAAAGTGTTCGCTGGAAGGCAGATTGGGTGTGTGGTGGGGCCTTTCTGTAGGACCGAGCATTGACGTCATGTTGTAGGCAATCATGTTAGAGGTCCCATTCTGGTCCTGGACGTTCTTGTCCTTGAAGCAGCCGGAGGCCAGGAGGAGAACGTAAACGATAATTATGGAAATCACCATGATTACTGCTCCAGAGATCTGTAACCACACAGACACACAAAATATCCCTGGTGTAGTCCACACAGGCTGCTGGGGAACATTTGTTAGTAAACACCGATGAAGGTCAGCACGGCGCACGAGGGTGGCCAGCACCACATCCGACTGCCTTTGTCTCTCAAGTGGTGGTGTTTACACACCAGGACAGATACTCATTTGAGGTTGAGTCGACCTAGGGTAGGACCAGGACCGGTTCTGATATTCGAACTAGTCACCGGGTTCATAGTGCAGCACTAACTGCTGCACTACTGCTCACCATATCTACAAAGATAACGATCCACCGTATAGCCTTAACAAACTGTTGGGGTAAGTGCTGTTGGTGTGCATCTGTGAAGGCCAGCACGGTACACGAGGGTGTGGGTGGTCAGTACTACGCCTGGCCGCCTTTGTCTCCCCAGTCGTGATGTTTCCACACCGCACCAAATACTTTGAGGCCAATATTGGCACAATTTGTCCCAATCATCAGCAAGCCCAATCAACTCCACATGCTGCGATACCACATCAGACAAACTATTTTATAGCATGTGTAGTGGGTACAGATAGAGACACAGGCTTTCTATTGGAGGCAACTCTTTTATTAACTTTACACTACACTACTAACACAAAGGGGTAACTGCCCCTTTACCAGATAACCTATGGTGGTGGTCCACCAGGCTAGCTACTCTAACACTCTGCGCTAGCTACAACGGACCGGACCCCAACTCGGGTCCAGGTCCATGGGTTGGAGACTCCTCCTCCGCCGTAGAATGTAGGCTTCTTCATGAAGACAACAACAGCAGCAGATCCCACTGGCAGACTCGCTTTTATCCCCCGTGGCGGGGCTCGCTCCGCCCCTGGCCACGACCCCCTTCCCGAACTATCGAGAAGAGTCCCTACTGGACACGTGGTCCCCCCAGCCCTTCTTTTGGGGTTCCTCGGGTAGACGCCCCCAGTCACGTGTCCTCCGGGGTCAACCAGAGTGCCGTGGCCCCGTGGAACCCTGTTCCCGAATCCGGCACCCCCCTTGCACCCTATCCTCCAGGGCTGGCATTGCACCCAGCGCAGGGTGCCACTGGTGGCTGGCAGTCCGTGCTCCTCGAACTCCGCTAAGGCCAGTTCTGTATCCGCCTTCGGTGTTGTCCGTGATGACAGCAATGTGTGGCGTGTCGTGGCCAGGTTGGCCACACATACAGCGACATCCAGCGATGTCGCTGTCGCTGTGCCCGTTCACTCCCCTATATCTCACCAAACAGAAGCTGCTTAAGCATGCGATGGCTGGGCACCAAGACCCAGCCAATGCAGCCTCACCTTGAAGCAATTTACTATGTCCAGATGTTTCAAGGATCTGTGAGCTGCTGACACATTTCAGTCCGTTTAAATCTAGGTTGGATCATAGGCAGACAAGCCTGACTGTTTAAAGCTAACAATGATGTTCGTTTAAAGGGGTCCATGGTTCACAAGTATAGAGAGGGGATCGCATGACCGTGACTAATCTTCAAATTAATCGATATAACAGGTAGTTTCCACGCAGTATGATGCAGCTCGACCGATTCGAAGTGAAACCTCTGCTACCAAACATGAGATGGTCATACGTATGTAATGACGACTTGGACGCACTTGTCTTGAGATGGTTAATTTATTAAGGCACCACGTGCTCACACTCGAACAGGCAGAGACCCCACTGCAACAGCCCCGAGTCTCCCGCGCATCTCCCTTATACACGGTCCGAGGCCACACCCTCATTCCCGAACCTTCTCGCTGGTTCTAGACGCTCACTGTACCAGCAGACTGTACCGTCCACTTCCGTCACTTGGCCACGCTCCTATTCTCGATCATTCCCGTAGCCACCAGTCCATTCGTACTGGAAGCAGACTCCCCTGTCATTCCCTCCCGTGACAAATAGTCCATTCGTATTGCAGGCTGACTTTACTGTCATTACACGTACACAGCCCAGGTATGGGAACGCCCCCACTATCTCCACAACTGCCCTTTTACTCATGGGGATTTACAGGCAAGCAGTGTTTGATGGCACAATATTCCCAGACAAATGATTTGTTGTGGTAGGGCTGATGGCAAGGCCCCAACTCTAAGTGGCACGCTACAGATTCAGCTACAGAGACTCCAACTCCTTAGAGTGAGCAGCATTTATGATATCAGCATTCAATATTAGCCTCCCATTATATTGTACCAGATGGAAATTCTTACTACACACCAATGAAAAGCTTCTCGAACTAAGTGGTCAAAATGTTCAATTGTGTAGGGGCCAGGGGACATCCATATGGCGCCCTAAGGTGAACAGGAAATTACACTGACTCCAGGCTATGCAGCTTTACCCTGACCTGCCCACCATGATGAAGTTCCTGAATGATTGTGAGCAGAGAGTCGGCGACCTCAAAAGCACGAAAAATAACCCAGAGCCCTGGCCTATTGATGGTATCAAAGGCCTTGACCAGGTCAATAGAGTAAAGATGTAGTGTAGGTCAGGCTTGGCTGTGACCTGATGATGCTAGTTGTAATTACTGGCGAAACGTAGGACTCAAATTGTAAATGTTGTGGATTTACTCTTCAACACACCGGTGTGCTGTACTAGTGTAATGGTTCGATAGTGGCGCACACAATCTGAACTTGGGAAGCAACACTATTTATTGTTAACACAACGGGTAACTCTTAACATAGAGTGGTGACCACCGACCTATCCTCGCTAACACACACTGTCACTCGCTAACACTGACACTCTGTTACGGATAGCGTGGTCAAGCCAGGAGGGCTACTGGTTGGCCATGCTGACTTGAGGCTTGACTCTTCTTCTTCACGAGGCGTCTTCATGAGGCATCTTCATCGCGGACTCGAGCAGCCCCGAACCCAGTGCGGAGGCCGCTTATATGCGCCTCGGCGTGTCCGGGCCACACCCCGTCCTTACCCACCTTCGAGAACTCTCGAGAAGGCTCTTCCTCTGTCCATGTGGCCCTGAAGGTGCCCCTGGGGCCCCCACCTTGATCCGGTCACGTGTCCAGCTGGGTTCATCCAGTGTGACAGGGCCTCACACAACCCCCGTGATACTGACCCACGACCTCCAAACCCCCCGCACCAGCCATAACGTCATTCCCGAATCCCGACGTGATGACGTCATGTGTGTGTGTGTATGTGGTCTTCTCGGCCACGGTCATTCCCTCCCTTCTCTACGCTTGCGAAACGTGGACCCCCCTAATGTAGCATCTTCGCCAGTTAGAAACATTTAGGCTGGCCTGCCTACGATCCATCCTGGGTTTAACCAGGCTGGATTATGTGAGGAGCTCACAAATCCTTGAACGATCTGGGCAAAGTCTCATCGGTGAGCTCCTCCGGCGAGCAAGGCTGCGTTTGGCTGGGTCATGTAGCCCGCATGCCTAGCCACCGCATGCCTAAACAGCTTTTGTTTGGCCGGATAGAGGGGGCTAAACGGGCGCGGCACGGGCTAGAGAAGAGATGGAGTGATGTGGTACAGGAGGACGTGGAGCTGAGTGGACTTGCCGATGACTGGTACCAGCGGTGTCAAGATCGGCCTCTGTGGAGGAGGCTCGTGAAGGACGCTACTGGGCAGTTGGAGGCAGTCGCCCCCCAACAACAACAAAGGGCGGAGGAGCGACGCTCACAACGACGAGCGGAGCGCCGGGTGGCTAAAGCACAGCAAGTTGGCACAGTAGGGGGCACAGGTGGTGCATCAGCCAGTCATCTCACTCAGTCGACCCGTGGCACCTGGGTCTGCCCCGTGACGTCCTGCCAGCGGGCGTTCGACACTTCACGTGGCCTCAAGGTGCACATGGCCTGGCACAAGCGTCGTGGTGACGTCACCGCCACTAAGTGGCGAATGGCGGTTGTTGTTGTGTGGACCCGCGTGGTAGTGACGCTCCCCCGCGTAGTGACGTCATGCGTATGTGTGTGTCAGCCCACACGCTACAAATCACTACACTCGTAACAAATTGACATGTTCTGTTTACGTGACAAACCTTACTAATTGGCTGTGTCGGGTGGTGCCGGGTTTAACGACGCATTTATATTTACGTGATCACGGGAACAGTAAGCATGATACTAGCAATGGAAGAGTGATGAGGCTACTGACCAACGATCGAATGTGTCAGTGCTGGATCATCGATCTTGAAGCTTATCGAGAAAAAACTGGGAGAGGGCACTCACCGTGGAGACGGATGTGCAGTACTCTATGATCATGGGATCAGGCGTCGTCATGCAACGTTCATTGCTAATGCCGCCAGAAGTCATCATGCAGCACAGGATCTCCTGGTTGAACAGCGCCGTCACAGTCCAGGTGAGGCTGGCGGCCGTCAAGAGGGAGACCCCCCTCATACTCGCCACCTTCAGCACAACACTCACCCAATTAGCGTTCCCTTGACTACAGCACCTCCACACAGCCCTAGTCCCTTGACTACAGCACCTCCACCCAGCCCTAGTCATTGACTACAGCACCTCCACCCAGCCCTAGTCCCTCCACTACAGCACCTTCACCCAGCCCTAGTCCCTTGACTACAGCACCTCCACCCAGCCCTAGTCCCTTGACTACAGCACCTCCACCCAGCCCTAGTCTCTTAACTCAGCACTTCCACCCAGCCATAGTCCCTTGACTACAGCACCTCCACCCAGCCCTAGTCCCTGACTACAGCACCTCCACACAGCCCTAGTCCTCGACTACAGCAACTCCACCCAGCCCTAGTCCCTGACTACAGCACCTCCACCCAGCCCTAGTCGCTTGACTACAGCACCTCCACCCAGCCCTAGTCCCTGACTACAGCACCTCCACCCAGCCCTAGTCCCTTGACTACAGCACCTCCACCCAGCCCTAGTCCCTTGACTACAGCACCTCCACCCAGCCCTAGTCCCTTGATTATAGCACCTCCACCCAGCCCTAGTCCCTTGACTACAGCACCTCTACACAGCCCTAGTCCTTGACTACAGCACCTCCACCTAGCCCTAGTCCCTTGACTACAGCACCTCCACCCAGCCCTAGTCCTTGACTACAGCACCTCCACCCAGCCCTAGTCCCTTGACTACAGCACCTCTACACAGCCCTAGTCCTTGACTACAGCACCTCCACCCTGCCCTAGTCCCTGACTACAGCACCTCCACCCAGCCCTAGTCCTTAACTACAGCACCTCCACCCAGCCCTAGTCCCTGTCTACAGCACCTCCACACAGCCCTAGTCCTTGACTACAGCATCTCCACCCAGCCCTAGTCCTTGACTACAGCACCTCCACCCAGCCCTAGTCCCTGACTACAGCACCTCCACACAGCCCTTGACTACAGCACCACCACACAGCCCTAGTCCCTGACTACAGCACCTCCACCCAGCCCTGGTCCCTGACTACAGCACCTCCACCCAGCCCTAGTCCTTGACTACAGCACCTCCACCCAGTCCTAGTCCTTGACTACAGCACCTCCACCCAGCCCTAGTCCCTTGACTACAGCACCTCCACCCAGCCCTAGCCCCTCGTCTAAAGCACCTCCACACAGCCACCCAGTCTCGTCACCTTTTCGTTCCTGTTCTGAGTCCGGCATAGGCGGCGCAGCAGAGCCGAGGACCAGAACGAGAACGGCAGCGTCGGCCCCGTGAGCGCCACTGTGGTGAACACGACGCTGTATATGCAGGGACATTCCGTGTAGCTTGTAAACAGCAGCTGCGCCGCCACCGTCGGTAGCACCGCTCCCAGCGCCATCACGAGCGGCACCAGGGTTGGATGCGTGACCGCACGGCCCCACACGCTGAGCTGCGAGGGCAGTGACGAGGTGGTGGTGGTGGTTGTGGTGGCCATAACGCCGTGATTCGTGGCAACCGAGGTGGTGGTGAGGTCTTGCTGCTCTTGATGATGGAGGAGCTGGTGGCGATGTATGAGGAAGGGGCGAAGGCGGTCATAGAGGAGGTGGAGGTGAGAGAATATATTGGCGGTTGTGGAGGAGGTAGTAAAATATATTGGATGTGGTGTTAGAGAATGAACAGGAGATGGATGAGGTGGGGTCCAGCCAATGCTGATGACTGTATTGCTGCTGCTGATAATATTTTTTGCTGTGGATTTGATGCTGATTATACGGATGCGACTGCTGATGCTGCTATTGCTGATGCGTTTGCTACTGGTGCAGCTGGTGGTGGAGCCAACAGAGGAAAGAGTTGGAGCCGGACACTTATATTTGGCGGTTTCCCCTTGTATTCGGTGAGTGATTATTCAGTACATTCTCACGTTTTAGTGTCGCGTGTGCGTCACGCTCTGTCAATCGCACGAATACCAAGCATCATAAATAAAATAAAATGGTTTCAGTTACACGTATGCCCCAGAGGACGTAGCACCGAATATGGGTGCGGTGAAATCAGCTCACGTGCATGTACTCTGTGAATTATGACATCGCTGGTAGAAGGGAGATGGTGGCTGATTGGGGAGGCGTTCATCCAGCAGTGCAAAGACTATGGCTGATGATGGTTTCTGCTGTAGTAATACAGCATCAGCAGTAGCATCTGTATAATAAACTTCAATAAAATGTATATATATTTTTAGGCTCTACAATGCTAATTTCAACCCTACAGGCAGAAAGAGTTGTCTTTGGAGGTCAGATGTGGGATATGCGACAGCTGGAATTTTGGCAGAAGGAAGGAGGCAATGGCGAGGTGGTGAGGGCTGTAGTTTAATTGTGAAGCCACCTCCAAAGTATGGCTCTAAACCTGGGCTGTATAAAGTTTTTAGTGGCGTTGTAAAGTTTTTAGTTAATCCAGACCGCCGTCCCTTGGTCTCAAGGTTTTGTGAGATGGAATTTACGATTATACGACCCAATAACATTACGAGGTCATGGTACCTTCTTAAAATTCCTCAATTAAATTAAAGATTCCATTTGCGTGATAATTTATGGCCCCGTCTGTCTCGCAAAGAACTACCATTTCTGAACCGCTGATCAGCAACTTCCTTGTTTCTAATTTCATGCCCCCATTGCTTGTTCGGATGCCTTCGATCATTTAGGAGTTATATTCTCATTCTTATGCCCGAAAACGATGAGGAAAAAAACGAGAAAATAAATAGAACACAATTTATAGGTAATTGAAGATAGTCAAAAACGTATAAGGAACATTAAAGCAGCCTAAATTTAATTGATGAATTGGCCATTCAGAACGATAGCTCTTCGAAAGATAGAAGCATAACTAATGATATACATACAATCTTAAAATGATTGGAGGAATTATATGCAGATATTTGTATAAAAAAATATTGCACAAAGCAAAATACTGCACGTAGCCCAGGAACAGACTTTCTCTCAGATACAATGGAAGGAAAAAAATTCCAGATGTCACACTTTAAAAAGTCAACTCTGCGCTTCAAAGCACGAAACAAGGGAATGCTGCTGAACCAGGTGGTATAACTGGAGATTACCAGAGGAGCGCTACCAACTGCTCAAACAACATTACCAGATGTGTTCACGAGATTTTTACACGGAAATAAAATACGTACACCAATGACAGAATGATGCCTCAATCGTGAGAAAGAGTGATACAACAGACTTGAAGAACTGCAGAGCCATTTGCCTCTTATCGCACGTGTGTGATTGATGATACAAAGAGAGAGCTGAACTCAACCAACGTTATATCTTCGATAAATCGTGGTATCGCAGTATCGCAGCTATTCTGAGATGCGTACGTTATAGAGCAACTTGGTAGGAATTACTGTGGTTGAAAACAGCTGCAGCATTCAAGTTACAATTCATTAGTTTAACAGGGTGAGAACTCAAAAGACCGGGTGGTTTTAGAGGGTTAGTAAAACGGCATAAGCAATGAAATAAAAACAAAGTAAAACGATGAGCAAAATAGAAATCAGAGAAAAAAAACACATGACAGAAAAAAGTCGCAAACAATCCATCAATATAAACCAAAATGTTTCTTCTTAATTTTGGAGCTTTCGTGACTGCAGGAATGTTTCTGGCCACTAACGTTTGTTCTGACAATTCCTTTAAAAAAAAAATCTATCGTCAACATTACAGAATCAATGAGGATTGACAGCCCGGCATCACATTGTGAATTAGACAGAAGAGTCACCAGGGATATTTTTTTATGCAATGGAATTTAAGGTGTTTGAGGCATCCACGGAAAGTCAGCACCATGCGAGTCTTTTTCACCGTATGTAGTGCTGTGGTCCGCCTGGGATTGTGGTCCTGAATGAACACATTGGATAGGCAAGGGACTGAGTTGTGCGTGCATGCATTTAAGCAACTTGGCCAAATAAGCCTCCATGTGGGGGTAAACTGCAGCCAGTGTCATCGGCACGAGCCCCAGCGGTAGTTATTAATGTATGGCAGCCATAGAGTTGTTGGGTTCAAGGTTTTGGGTCAGGGTCTAGCATCATATATCCACAAGTGTAAAACTTGTAGGAGAGGAGAATAGGGTGGTTGACTTGGTAAACGCTGACATGTCAAATCCTGTCAATTGTAGCACGTGGGCTGCCATAACCTGGCTCTATGTGCCTCAGGTATTGATATTTTATATTTGGTTATAATGTCTCGTATCTCTGTGCTGTTTGGTCTTTCTCATTTTGTATTGTCTAGATTGTATTGTCCGCCTCGTTTGTGCTGTCTAGTTTGTCAAGTCTTGTTTGTGGAGTGAATCACTCGGAGACACTAATTGTAGGAGGCACTCTCTTTATTACAGCCTTCACAGGCACAAGGGTTAACTACATTTCGGGACAGAACAGCTAACAGGCTGCCTAACTTGCAACGCCGAGAAGGTGAAGGCGGTGACGAAGACTCAAACAGCTTGACGGTTCCACTCCAACAACAGCCCCAAAACTTCTCTCGGGGTCCCCCTTTTATCCACCTAGCGTGACCCCACTCCGCCTTCGGCAATGCTCCACTTCTAGAACTCACTAGAATGTTCCACTGCTTTACCACACGTCCCCCTTATCTCCCTTGCCTCACGTCCGCTCTGCCCCCCTTGCCTCACATCCTTTTTCTCCGGCTCATGACCTCCTGCTGGCAGACAGGGCTACTACACCTGCTAATCTACCTCTGCCAGCAACCAGTGCTATGCGCCATAGTGACACATTCCATGTCACTACATCGCCCCCCCCCCCCCGGGGGGAGATGAGGGGGGTGCTGGCTGACCTCCATACCTTGTGCAGCGGGATAACGAACACAACAAAACAACTGTCATCCCGCCCGTGAGTTGAACTTAACGAGAACAATAAATAACCACAACAGTAAAAATCGCGAACGCACAGCAATAACCCGACCACTAGGGATATAACAACATCCAACACTATGCGCCATAGTGACACATTCCATGTCACTACATCACACCCCCCCCGCGTGAAAAAAAAACAGCCGTCCTGGCTGACCTCCATACCTTGCGCAGCGGGATAAAGAACACAACAAAACAACTGTCATCCCGCCCGTGAGTTGAACTTAACGAGAACAATAAATAACCGCAACAGTAAAAATCGCGAACGCACAGCAATAACCCGGCCACTAGGGATATAACAACATCCAACTCCCGTCAGCGTGCCGCAGCCCGCAAGCAAAGGAAGGACCTAAGTTCAACCGACAGCCACAGCCCGACTCGCGTCTGTCACTACCCACTAGACGGCATTGGAATAATTAGGACAACGAGAAGGGGTTGGTTATTTAAACCGAACAGTCTTGGAGCGGGTCCTCATTGCCGGGCCACAGGCGGGACAAGAACAGGTTCCCTGGGGACCTCGGGGACGACTTGTAAATGGCTGAATGGGCGCGGCCCCTCCCGGGAAGAAGATGAAGGGGAAGAAGGAACAGGTGGCGGTCGTTCCATCACCCCTGGCCCATCCATGGACGACGCCACTGGTGGTTCCATGGGTTTCAGGCGTTGGGATTCTGTGGGTGGAAGAATAGAGTCCCGCTGAGGCGCAACCTCCGTGACCGTACGTCCGGGCTCATCAGATACATCAGACACCCGGCCTTCAGGTAGTGGGGATGAAACTACCTCGCAAGGTGGGAAATAGGGTTTCAGCCGTGACGGGTGCACATACCAATGCCTGCGGCCGATCTGGATTCGTACGCACTGCGGCCTCCTGACCTCAATCACTTCAACCGGGCCCTGCCATGGCTTATGCAATTTAGGGGACGTGCCCAAGGGCACCTGGGGGCAATGCAGCCATGCCTTGTCCCCAGGTTTCCATGGGTTTTCGGATCCCTGGAGCCCCCTCAAGTTTTTAATTTGTGGTCTGCCGTTTTTCCGAATTCCCCCGAGATGCCTCCCATGCTTCCGTTAATCGCTTTCCGAAAATTTATATTAAGAATTATTTAGCTTATTTTATTTTTAAGTTTAATCAGGATGTAGCGTGGGGGCGCGGAGGGGGGTGTCACCCCTCATCCCCCGCTGCCTCCTGCCTCAAAACTAGTAAAACACACTTAGGGGCATTTGAAAGCATCTGTTTTCCACAGATGGTTGAATGGCTGGAGGAAGAGAGAGAGGTGCCAGGCCTTGATGTGATCTAGGAAATGACTTCAATACATTAGAACAGACAGATACAAACACAAACAAGTACACCGGACAAACAGCTGAGAACGAAATCAAAATGAATTTCGGTCATTTGTGAGCAGGCGAGCCGAGGTGGGAGATTTTCGAATATAATGAAGGACCCAAAACATGCAAGCCAGTTTTGTGAGTAGCAGAATCCGGGAATTGCCCCCGTAACAGGCAAATTGACAGGAAGCTCTGCAACGGCAGAAGCCACGCATCACGGAGAGTTTTTCTTTTAAGAATGTTTGTTTTCGTTATTGAGAGAGGCTGTCAGCCAAGACTGGTACTTGCAGTATTACAATACAATGTGGGCAAGAGTGCTGTAGCATTACTATTCCCGGTGGCAAGGTCGCGGTATACGGCCAACACTTACGATCATAGAGTGATAATTGTTCCGATTGTGCTCCGATCAAAGTCAAGCCTTCGAGGGAAAACTGGTACAACTACTATATTGTGAGTGTGCTCCGTTAAATCGCAACCCACAGGCGAAGGATAGTTGAGGGCCGGATCAAGAGCCTGGCATGGAACAATATACCTTGATCCATAGCGTGTCCTCTAAGCAGCACGAGTCGTACAGACAACTGGGAGAGGACTCTCTTGGTAAAGGAGGGGGGGGACGACTGGCGCTGTCTCTCCAAGCCGTCTCACAGTTTACAAGGATCAAAGGGGGGTGATGAGCAGCATCAGCCGACGAGCTGCGAGCGGTGTCTGACGACGGGATCATCGCGCACATCGACGCAGACGGAGCCGCACCCATCATCATCCTGCCAGCACGAGCACCGCCGACGGCATAAGCATCGTGCCGACTCAGCAACCACCCCAGCAGTGGCTAGAACCTGTCGGCTCAGCCAAGAGAAGGAGTGTCGGTGCAGGCGGGAGTGCCGTGTGTATGACATTCCCACACCCCGACCCATCGCCCCCAGCTGGGAACCGAGGTATTTTCGGTACAAGGAACGCCTCACCTCGGAGCCCGCTAACTCAAAGCGTTAAGCAAGAAGACAACACACCCACACACACATAACGCGCATATTGGGACGAATAAGATTGCTCCGCTCTAGGCCACGCCCCCTTCTAGATCCTACTAGAAGGTTTTGGGCCTTATGTCACGTGTCCCTCTCGCCACCCTCTCCTGGTCACGTGCTGTTCTGCCTCACGGCAGGTGTTTGGCTCCATGCGGGAGTGGGGGTGTGAGTACACAGGAATTTCCTGTTTTGAGGGTGAGTTTGGTCATGTGAACAGGAAGATATGATTTGACAGCCTTTCAACCACGAGGCTGGGGTTCCGCCATTACATAGAATTCAAGATGGCGGCACACATCGCGTCCCAGTGAAGCCAGCTGTAATTGTCCATTGTGGGACTTTAAGAAGCATTGTCTGTAAGTTCGTTTATGTTCTTATAATACTGGGAATGCTGTTATAATGTTAGAATGACCGTTATAATGCTGTAAATGCCTTTATAATGCTGCTAAATTGTTATGATAAATACGAGGCCTAGTTAACAACGAAGCCTGCAACTTGCCTTATTGTGAATGTTACTTGTAATCGAATAAGTTAAGTCAAACTTGTACCCAAGTAACTATATTGCGATATTGAGAGCAAGGATGACAAAATATCTCATCCACAATTTAGTGTTATGTGTAGTACTGTACATCTAGGGTGCAGTGTGATGATTATACGATGTGCCTTTATTTAACACAGTAGCTTATTCTCTTGTATAGCTATTCAGTACTAATGTAGGTGCCTGGTCGATCCAGGATCTATTGTTGAGATCAGGTTATCTAAGGCAATGTTATGAAGATGTAGTGTTCATTAATTGCATTGATATTACCACGTATTAACATATGTATTTGTGCTGTGTTTTTCCATCAGTTTTACCTCGTTCAATTCAATAAATTACGTTTGGAGTCGGATTTTTACCCTGGCTCTGAGGGTTTATTGGATGCGAGGTTAACTACTCAGCTAGCGGTGCAACGCAGCGCACAGCGAGGCCGAGACACGTGCCCTTTCGGGTTCACCCAGACTGTCATGTCCTGAAGTGCCCTCTCTCTGGCCATCACCAGAAGCATGCCCCCTAGGGCCCACTTCTATGCCATACACACCCTGGTGCCAGAGAGAGATGCTAACATGTACAGTACCACTCTTCTTCTAATAGCTGGCGCTAGACGCCATAGTGACTCAATATACATCACTACATCACCCCCCCCCCCCTTTATAAAACACAGCCGTCCCGGCTGATACTATACCGAAAAGCAATATGCCTCCCCCCCAAAAAAAAAACATTTTCATGAACCAACCACAACAACAACAACCGACTACCGCGTAATATGTACAACAACCAAGGAAGGCGCAAAAAAAACGCAATGCACAAGGACCGACCCAGCCTCCAGACAATATGTACAACCCTGCCCCTGTATGCGTGTCACCACCCGTGAGCACAAAAAGAGCCAGGATCAGCCAATGACCCATCCAGCTCGCGTGCGTGACCACCAACAGATGGAGCAGGAATAAATAGGATGCTGGACAAAAGATCCATCGCCCCCAGCTGGGAACCGAGGTATTTTCAGTACAAGGAACACCTCACCTCGGAGCCCGCTAACTCAAAGTGTGAAGCAAGAAGACAACACACCCACACACACATAATGCGCATATCGGGACGAATAAGATTGCTCCAAAAGTTATCTTTGTGTTTCGAAAAGAGTGGCCATCCCAAGGTCATCGTGATAAGCATTGTTCGGTCTATTGAGTTGCATGAATACGGTCGTTTATAAGTATTTTAGTCATTCATTTGAGTTGATTTCGTAACTTTACCAATTAATTCATTGTTGACACATTAAACAATTATAAGCATCTATGTTACAAATCTACACAATCACAAGAATACTATTGTGTTGAGATTTTTCTTTTATCACAGAATCTTGCCCGCAAATTCATTGATGTCCTCTTAGCTAATTGATAAGCATATGTGAGACAAACAAGCACACTGCCGCACACTATTGCTCCAGGACATTTCGTTAATTGCATATTCTTACCAATGAACTCATTGATGACACACGAGACATTTATAAGTATCCTATCGTCGTGTATGGTTGCTCTACTCTGAGAAATTAGCTGATTGTTCTGTTGCTCAGTTTTAACAAACGTAACCATTGAGAGTTAATTGTACGGATCAATGAGTAGGGCATCTCCAGGAGTACTGTGTTGACAATTCCGAGCATAAGTGTTCGCATATTAGAGTGTTTTTAGATATTAAAGTTGCTTAACACAGAAGAGTCTGAGTGTTTTTTTCCTAAGTTCGTGCAAAATAATCTTAATTATAAGAAATGTATCCTGCGGTGAGATCTGAATTTTGAGACCTGACATAAACACACTAAAACATAATCAGTAAAGGTCAAAGCGAGAATCATTGTATTATCACGATTGGTAATACACCCCTAGACAACGAAGCCAAGCCTAATTTGCACAATTGCAACAATTAGCATAATTTAATAAAATTACACATTTTTATTTTAAATTTTATTTTCATAATTTGTATAATTTTTCAAGACAATATATACAACAGCAGGTAAGGTGCATGGGCATGGGCACAGCAACCTTCTTTTTGCCCAGCTCCATGTCCAACTGAGCCTCCATGGGGAGGGTTGCATTCCTTCCCGTACATGAGGAAAAAAGGGGAGAACCCGGTTGAGGCGTGAGAAGCCATTCTGTACGCAGCGAGAACACGCGGAACGTGTAAATCCCAATTGGACTGTGCCTCGTTCACCTGTTGGCACAGCATGGACGTGAGAAACCTGTGCAAGCGCTTTACCATCCCGTCAGTCTGAGGATGGTAAGGCGACATCCGGATCTTTTTAGTCCCCAGGGAGTCGCACACCTCCTTTAATAATTTAGAAGAAACATTTCGGCCCTGATCTGGAAGGAGACGTTCCGGGGCCCCTTTATCCAAAACATACCCGTGATGGAATGCGTCCGTGATGGACGCGGCCGACTGATCCGGCAAGGGCCATGCCACTGGCCACCGGGACAGGTACTCCACCCCGATAAGCAAAATTTTGAAATAAAATGCGACGGGATCATACACTTCCCTGGACAGTTGGAGACAAGGCGTGGCTACATTGCCCACAGGTCCCATTGTGTACATTCCCTAAGTTACATCGACCATGGCAGTCGAAATAGTTGAGGTAAGGTGACCACAATGTGTACGCATAGTCAGGACGTCACCTTTCATATGTTCACCCATCACGCTAATGCCAAATCTTCATCTTCATCCATGCAACTCATCCCCATGCCCTGTTCTGCCGGAGTCTGGGGTGTCCGTCAAGCCATTGCGGCTGCCTGCTGGACCCAGATCACCCGTACATGACCCTGTGCCACCCACAGAACCAAGTGTGATCCAGGACGCCTCGTCGCAGGACCCTGCAAAGAATGTCGCTGTGGCAATAAGGATCTGCGCAAGATGTGCACAAAAGCGCTGACACTGTCCTGGACGACGCAGCAGACAACTGCACCCCGTTGTTCCCACAATCCTCCTGTGGGAGGTGTAAAATCTGCACTCAAAAAAATAATTCACAACATATATTGTTCGTTTCATTTATTGTTTATGTCTACATAGTTCGATGCAGAAATATTTGGAATGGTGCCACCAAGTCCTGGTAGGTGAAATTCCCCTTTGCTTCCCGTGGTCTGTCAGGTCGGTCATTCCTTCCCGGTATTAGCCGGGACGGCTCGTTTTTTAATTGGGGGTGGGGAGGGTAACATAAATTCCAGACCGTTCACCCGAAGCAAACGTGCATGCAAACAGACTATCAGGAAGTAGGCCAAGGCTTCCTATTGGTGCAGAGAGGCCTCCATAGTGATTGGTCGGGAGGCAAGGTTTAAAGGGATTTGAGGAGAGGTTGAAACTGAAAAAGGCGGGAAACGAAGGTTGAGAATTGAGGCGACGGTTGACAACCGTTGAGGGAGAAGGACGAGGATTGGCTGAAAAGAGTGGAGTGAGAGAAGGGGAGAGCACAAGGGGAGGTGACGTTCGGGGAGAGTAGTCGGAGCTTTAAGAGTCAAGCAAGAAGCGGGGCCTGGTGTTGGTGCTGTGTCTAATAAAGAAAAAGGTTACAAGTCCAGCATGTGTCGGCATCATTACACTTATGTCATTGTCCAATCCGAAATGGTGAATGTTATGTCGATTTATATTCGTGCTTTAGTTTATTCAGTTCAGTTTTTGGAAAACATAATATCGCTGTGAATAACCTGGGTGAAAGCGTGTCACCTTGTCCGACTCCCCTTTCAATATGTATAGTGCAGTGACGTGCAGTGAGGTCAATGGCTGGGGAGGCACTGGCTAGTGTCAGAGCCAGATTCACACACTGAGGGGGGCGTGGCCTCACGGAGGGGGCGTGTCCTCACTGAGGGGGCGTGTTAGACACGTCCCCCTCAGTGAGGCAGATGTGATAGCTGCCTCTCCTGGTGCTTTTTCATTGCAGTTTCATGCCGAGACCAGCGAGCCTAAATATCTTTATACACGTACGTGAAATAAGTTACCTGGAGTATGGCAGGCGAGGACATGAAATGAAGGGGTCTACAAACATTACACTGGTGACATACTGAGATAGTAACAGGCACGTGCTTATTGCCTGTGCTCCATGTAGTTAGCCCTGTTGGGGCTGTGTAATAAACGTGTTGCCTCCAAGTCAAGTGTGTGCCTCCGTGAAGAACACTACAATAGTGTAGTGGCTTCCACGGAGACACACACTGGAACTTAGAGGCAACACGTTTATTACACAGCCCCGACAGGGTAACTACATAAATGTATGGGATAAAGACATTGGCTAACTTCTACTAGCGACTAGACCACAATAGGCAAGTATATAACCGGGTCAAGTCAGTTACGTACTGCCTGACCCACGATGCCGAACGTGACAACTGAAGACCGAAGATCGAGGAGACGTAGCACGGCGGGTTGATTCCAGAAGACAGCCCGGATCAGCGCTCGGGACTTCCCTTTATGCCCCTGAGCGTGCAGAGTTGAGAATTTAGAAATCTGCGGAAGTGCCTTGGAAGTACAGTGTTGATTTGAAGCTTTCGTGACTGCAGAAATCCATATTCTTTGGTTCTTTCGGTAAAGTCACGTAGGTATAAAATTAAATAAATCACGACGTTTCGGGCACAACACAAGCGTCCGTCATCAGGTGGGAAAGCATGGTCTGCTGCTGAGGCAGACTGTTTTAAAAGGGTTGAAATGGGTGTAGCCCAAGGGTCATAAAGAAGTGGCCGGGGCTAGTGATGTTAATGTGATAAAATGAGCAAATGAGCATAAGATAGGAAAACGGCCTCCTCGACGAGGGCACGGAAGTGACTATGTTAATGTGAGAGATTAGCATGATGTGAATGTGATAAATTAGTATGTAACTGTAGAAAAGGAGGAGAGCGGCCTCCTCGACGAGGGAGTGCAACCTAACGGGTGCAATCCAAAGGGCATGTGAGTATGAGAGTGCAATCCAAAGGACACGAGAGCATGAAAGTGCAATCAAAAGGCATGAGAGTGCAATGCAAAGGACATGTGAGCATGAGAGATCTGAGACCCTGCTTCCTTTCAGGGGCAAGTCCACATAAGCCGTACTTAACTCAGCTCACTTGGTTTCTCTAATTAAGGACATCTCACTGTCTCCGAATGATTTGCTTGTCAGTTTCGATGTAGTATCTCTGTTCACCAATGTACCTGTACTTAACACCATTGCAATCATTGAAGACTTGGTCCAACAAGGACTGAATCCAGATTTACCAACTTTGGAAAGGCACTGTCTTCATGGAGAAATTTGAGACAGATGCCATCTAGACATCCACCCTATGTCCTTCCTTGTGGAAGAGATACGTAAATGACACATTCGTCACCTGGCCACATGGCCTGCCAGCACTGAACCAATTTCTCAACCATATCAATTCCATACACCCATCTATCAAATTCACCATGGAAGTGGAAAAGGATGGCAAGCTACCATTCCTGGATGTTTTGATCGAGAAGAGACCTGATGGCTCGTTGGGACATTCGGTCTACAGGAAAGCCACCCACACGGATGCCTATCTAAAGCCTGACTCCCACCACCATCCAGCGCAGAAGAATTCCCTCATCAAAACACTTCACCATAGGGTCTGTTGCATCTCCGACTAGCACCACCTAGCTAGTGAGTTGGAGCACGTACACCAAGCCCTCAGGATGAACGGATACTCGGATCGTACAATCCGCAAAGCTGCCTCCCCAGCCATGAGGAGACAACCTTCTGAGGATCCAACCAAACCATCACTTTGCCATACATAGCAGGGTTTCCAAAAATATTTCCAAAACCTTAAACAAACACAGGATCCAGGTTCGTTTCAACACAGCACACAAAATTCGTGATTTAATCCTATCTGTAAAGGATGTGATTCCTGACATGCAATACCCTGGTGTCTACAAACTGAGTTGTGGTTGTGGCAGCAGTTACATTTGGAAAACGAAACGACATGTCTCGGACCGCGTTCGTGTACACAAGGCTGATCTGAAACACGGTAGGACCAATACATATTTCATTGCTGATCATTGTTTTAACGCTGTGGGCTCACACGGCCAACAATCCCGGATCGCCTCCTGGTAAAGTTTGAGAACACGGTGGTTGATTTTGTTATCCAAGGTGCAATCTCTTTGCCAGCCGCCGGCAGCGACAAGTTCAAGATAAACATCGAGGGCGAGACAGCATTCCTGTGAATGCCGCGCCAGGTCATGACCTCGTTGTTGGCGGACCACAAGTCGACATTGGATCTCGTGCCGGTGACGATGGATCACCTGATCCGTCATTGCGATCGCGGGGAAGCCGCCCTTAGAGCGATCGATGAGTCCTTGACTGCGACGGGGATGAAGGCCGAGCTGGTGTGGTACCACGACCCCTGGTTCAGGAACCCACCATTGTGGCATCCTACTTGAATCCACAGCTGCCGAAAACGACAGACCAAGACGAGCTGGCTATACTGAAGGCCACAATCTGCTTAGTCCTGCAGCATCACTACTCGGACGTGCTCACGATCCCGCCGACGGCAGTCGCTGCCCATATGGAGGAGCGGTCGCTGTTCAGCACCCTGTTCAGCAACGTCGGCAATTCTATTGACGACGGCGATGAAGTCGATCATTTTCTGAGCATGGGCGTCATGACCGCCAGCGCCTTCATTAATGTAATGCAGTGGTGGTTTCTCCGCAAAGTGCTGCTCCCTGCCCACTACAAGATGGCCTGCTACTACTTGGGAGCGCCGGCGACGTCCACTCCCTGTGAACTCGCGAATATTGGAGCCGGGCGGGAATTTACGTGCGTTCGCCAGTCCCTGTCAACGACGCTGTTTATCAAGTCCATGTGCTTGCGCTCGTGGATCACGGCCGGCTGCCTGAAGGTCCCGTCTAACTGGGCCGGAGCGGCGCAGGATCGTATTGCCTGTCGTCCGTCCGAGGACGATGGTAACGACGAACTTGATCAGGTTGTTGATGAGATCGTCATCGACCAAGACGACTGGAACAAGGAGGTTATGGAGGACGGTGTCGTCGATAGCCTCAAAGCCCGATTAGAGAGTATTCTATATGAATAAGGCACTCTAACTAGCATTTATCGTTATAAATCTTTCTCATGTGTTGTACCCCAGTAATTTCCCTGTAATCGGGTAATTTGTAAGGGATAAGGGTAAAAGGTAGGGTAAAGGTAGGCCCGTTGCTTTTTACCGTTTACCTTACCTTGCCGAGGGCTAAGTGGTAGTGTAGCAGTTAGCGTGTTGCACCACGAACCCGACCACCCGAGTTCTTTCCCGCTCATGGCCAATACCAGTGACAATTATCTGGACTGGTCCTGGGCCTCCCCTAGGTCGACTCAGCCTCAAATGAGTACCTGTGTAAACTTCGCAACTAGGGATACAAATGCGGCCGCGTGTGGTGCTGGCCACCCACCCCCTCATGTGCCGTTCCAGCCTTCATAAGTGCTCGCGAACAGCACTTGCCCCAACAGTTAAACGCTATATGGGGGATATTTACGTGGGAGGGAGAGTGTGACCGTCACACAGTGGTGGACGTCGGTTATTATATACTAGCCTTTTGCCCGTCCAAGGACGGGTGTATGGCAGTAAATCTAAAACTTGCAAGCGAAAAGCAGACCGTGACATGATATTCATTGCATCCATTCGTGTACAATTTATAAGGGCGCGGTGACACAGACCTATTTCATTTTAAGGTTATAATCCCTTGTTCATCATGATGTCCTTTTTACTTTGATGTCTCAATAACGTTACGGGGATCGCGTGACGTAAGGGTTCTGCCTTTGTAGTGAGGGTTGTAAGTTGACGCCAAGCAGGGGGGAGGAGGCGCCTCGGCCCCCCCATGTGGAGTGACGTCAGCCGCTAATTATTATGAATGGGGGGGGTCCATTTGAAGGACGTCACCTGCTCATGATTATTAATGAGGGGGGCTGTTAGATGTGGAGTTACGTCACCTGCTCATGATTAGGAATGAGAGGGGGTGGGGGGGGTGTCCATTTGGAAGACGTCACCTGCTCATGAATATTAATAAGGGGGGCTGTTCGATGTGGAGTGACGTCACGAGCGTTAAGGACATTCCTGGGTGATATAGTGGGAATATTGAGTGCGAGGGAGTGGAAGTGGCTCGGTTCGTACGCAGGTGCTGAGTGCGTTTGTTGCATCTTGGAAGGAGGATTGACAATGGCTGATTTTGGCGATGTACGTACTGTATGACATTCAATGTGATACAGTGATACAATGTCTGACATTGTATCACTGTATCGGAGAGTGCTGCAAGGGTCGGTCGGCAGACGTGTGCTGTGACTGTGGTGGGTTGAGGCGCTCACAATGGCAAAGAGATGGAAGATTATTTTATTAACGGCCAATCAAAAACGGACCGATATGATTTGGTGGCAAGAATTTTCCAGAAGAAGCTCGTCAAATTCCTGAATGTTCTCATCAAAGGCGAAGTTTTGAGCTCGGTTAAATATTGTCTTTATTCCATCGAGTGGCAAAAGAGAGGTCTTCCACATGTACATATTTTGATTTGGTTGATGAATGGACTCAAAACAAATAAAATCGACGACATAATCTCTGCTGAAATTTCTGATCCCGACACCGATAAGAATCTTCAAGACATCGTCATTAATAACATGGCACATGGTCCATGCGGCGCTTTAAATTGCCAGCTTCCACCCCACGCACTCGTCCCTGGACCAACACAGAGCCGCGCTGTAAACGTTGAAGTTGCTGATGCTTCAAGCAGAACTCTGGAACGTATTTGGGTACTCTGTCCACGTAGACAACAGGTGTTGTAAGTTGTGTGCCTACCCATTACTGACCCCGCGCACCACACACGACCTCCTGGTCATAGTCCAACTGGGGTGAACCCATTTCTACTGCCGTGGCAGAGGGATTTGAGAATCTTGCGACATTGTTTTCCGCTGGAGATTTAATCCAGGGCACTCACAACTACACCACGGCCATTCACAATGTGAACATCGTGCATGAAGGTCTATTACACTGAATACAATTCAGCATAAAGGGGGCCGTCCATAAATGACGTCACGCGATTTTGGACGATTTTTGACCCCCCCCCCC
>CM025647.2:1661062-1690781 GCA_014621495.2 Entosphenus tridentatus
CCCTGGGTCCAACACTGTGAGACTAACACAGTCTCTAGCGCCCTGGGTCCAACATTGTGAGACGAATACTGATTTTAACACCATCCAACATCACCATCGCTCTAACGCAGCAAGTTTAACACCGAGTCTCTAACACCACGGCTGTAACACCACATAGTCCCAAAGCATAACCCCACACACACAACCACGCAGCTACAACGAAAACCCTTTACCCCTAAACACATACCCTCTACTCTTAACACCACCCTATACCCTAAACACCAACGCGAAACCCCAGACATTCACCCTAAACCCCTAACATGAACACTGCCTCTCACGCGCGAATACCCCAAACACTCTACCCTTAAGATTACGACTGTACCCATAACACGCATGCTATACCCATGACACCGACCCTGTACCCCAAACAGTGACTCCACCTCCCTTAACCTATGACCTTGACCCTTAAAAACAACACTGGTGCGTGGAGAGTGGAGACGCAGTAGCTAATTCACTGCGCAATGATCTTAGCGATCTGCGTTGGATTCTCGGCCACGGCTGACGTAAGTGACGAAGTGAGGTGTGAGCTGGTTCTGAGACTGTTCTCTGCACTGGGCTGCATCTACCAGCACGGCGAAGTATGGCCACACAACCTGATGACCATGTTAACAACCATTCCCCCCATGCCTCCTGTCCAACAGCATCTACTCCGAGCCCAAACCCCAACACAAGCCTTGAGCAAAAGTCACGTGTTGTAATCTGACTTTCTGGCTTTATTCAAATGTTGTTCAATGTAAATCCTGCAACTCGGTTGTTTCTCATGTGCAAGGCAGTTGCACGTTACTGAGCCATGGCGATTAATTTGTGCCCGAAAGTGCTGCCCCCAACTTCGTGGACCAGAGGTTACTTGAAGGCGATCTCAGTGGAAGCTCTCTGATATCCGCTTTTGTGGGCAGTTCTCCAACACGATGTTGTACGGTGCATCTGAATGCATTGAATCGTCTCGTGGTGCAAAACTGGTGGTGGGGGGGGGACACAAGTTTACAAAGAGAACGAATAAAATGGATTCGGTCACATTCCTAGTCTTTAATGGTTGATTCAGCTCTGGCTATAGAGGCCAGAGTGCTGGCATCAACATCCTGCCCTTGCCTGGATGCCCAGCCCCGGGAGCTCGCCCGCACCCTGCAGAATCAGAATCTTTATTTATCCCCGAGGAATCCGATGAGCTATGAAGCTTTTTTTCACAGATGTCCAGTAGGGACGGGTCAGAAAGTTACAAAAATGGTACATGTGCCTACTTTGTATAAGGGTGCAATCATGTAAAGCATTTCAGATAAATGAGGTGCATATATTACATAAAGGCAGATTGATCACGCCCCTAGGCTATAATACAAATAAATCTGCCATGTTGAACTTTGATGAGTTACGTGCCCTCGTCCAGCCAATCACAGCGCCTTTGAACGTGCAAACTTCTGCAAATAAAGTTATGTTGCCAATGCACGTGCAACTGACATTCTCCCCAAAAAACCCAGCACATTCGACAAAAAACACTGGCTTTAAAAAGGACGAAAACTCGCCAAGTATATTGTATTTTTTAACACCACTGTTATTGACGCAATGTTTTGAATTTGTGTTGCTTGTGCACAACTGCTAATGCAGCACCATCACAAACAACATATTTCCCCCAGTGTTACCGCACACACAAATATGCGGTGCAACAGGAACAACAGTGCTGTTAGCAACAATGTTGCGGCAACGTTGCACTGGTCAATGACACAAACCTCTACTCCTTTACTGTACATCATATCCTGACTAACCACCTCAACTTTAATACTGACACTGACGTTCACATTAGCCCAAACACAATATCCACAAAACGGTATTATTTTTTTTACGCTGCCCTTTTCCCATCTATTATTAGATGATTGCTTTGTGTATAATCCCAATTGAGTAATTTGAAGATAATTATTCGGAATTGATCACAAATTTGACCCTGACACAGGCACACGATTGGCTACTTTTGTGACTGACGTCTGGGGATCGTTAACGTCCACTCTGAGTGAAGTAGATGGCATGGATTACACTAGTCAACAACATTTTTTTTCTGGCTTCGACTTTTGCAGCTGTTTAAGACTCATTTTAGGGTGCTGATTCCAAATCTGATCTCAGATTTTCTCTATCACATCTCATTTTTATGCTATCGGCATACCCCATTTTCATTGATTTTACCCGAAATTAACTCTGTCACTTATGATTGCAAGTTGTTGCGAGTCAGTGACTGCTTTAGTGTTAAAATATGGTGCTGTATTTTTAGGATAGTGTATTTATAATATCATTTTATGTAGATATCCACATTTATTAAATATTTTTCTTCTGCAGTTTTAATTGAAAATGCAATATTTGATATCTCAAAAGCCTGATGTGATAGACAAAAACTGATGCCAGATTTGGAATCAGCACCCCAAAATTACCTTAAAACAGTTGGAATACCTTATGCCAGAAAAAGTGTGTTGACCAGTGTTATTATTACCGTTATCACACCCGCAGTAACGATCAGTGCGATCTCTTAGTTGACTGCAGTTATTTTGACGATGATGCCACCAAAATGCGTGTGAATCCTGCCCACGATTCAATCAGGAACCAGCGGTACCAGTCTCGCCCATCATAGTATCAGGCTTAAGCAACGCCAGGAGTTAAAGCCAGAACTCCCATCGCCTCGTTGTGGCACTTGGCTCCGTGTGGCACGCCCACCATCTCATTATTGCATTACTGTAAATTGCGTTTGATTGGAGACAGAATCGTGAGTGTGGCCGGGTGATTCAAAAGTTATTGGTAAAAGTGCCAGGTATGGTGAAAGTGCCCCGTATCTAACACAGAAGGCCTTTGTCGATAAACATCTGACACTATTCACAGTATTTTTTAAAGCAAGGCTGACTGCTGATGAGACACCAAATGTCAAAACCGGTCCAGAGTTTGTAAGTATTAAACCAGCGCTACGAAAACGTATCTACCCCCAGAAGGCCATGTGGCTCACGGGATGTTTAAAAATATACATTTTTTTACGTGGAGAGACAAATGTGGGAAGGCGTGTTATTGTCTGCTTAATTATTTTGACATTGTTGAGGTCATGGATTGAAATTCAGAAAACCAACAATGATTAAACCTGGTTTACAAGCGTTGTAAGTGTAAAATTAGTCACCCATGACTGCACCGCACCGAGTGCTTTTCAAATGTTATTTGCCTTCTCACGTTACTTAACATGAGCTGTCTTCTGAGGTTGTGGGCGACTACTTTGTAAGGCGCATACAGGAGCGCCGGTGTTGGACAGAGGCCTATGGAAGTAATGCCAGGAGTGATTCCTAGTTTACCCGTCCCTCCGTAGTCTTGCCCCCCTAACCTCTCCAACTGAGTATGTATGATGTTCAACTTCTTTCGCACAGTACGTAGCCAACCGTGCTAATCGGAGGTGTGGGGGAAGGACAAGCTAAACGCAAAAGGCATTTTTAAAAGAAATTAGTTTTCACTGTAGATTTTAAAGTGCATAGCTCCAGTGACTTTCTATTACCGGAAAGAAGAGCGTTCCAGACGGCCACAGAAGTGCATATGAAAGCACAAGATGCAGTGACCATCTTTGTTCGATGGCAAGCCAAAAGCCATGATCGGAGTTCACATGATACTTGATGCAGTTTGTGTGTGTAATGAGTGCGACCTTCTAATGTATTTATTTGGCAAACCGGAAGCCAATGCAGCTTGGCGAGCACCGGATGGACATAGTCAGGTCTTGCAGTTCCGTCACGACACGTGTTAACGAGTGACTTGCTCCAACCATACAAACCCGCCCGCTTACTTGCGCGCCCTCTTCGCAGGGCCCACTCTGGCCTCCTCCGCGTCCTTTGCCCTCTTGGGGCCTCTATTGGTGGCCGCTCTTTCAGGAACTCTGCCACCGCCCTCTGGAACTCCAAACTCCACAACGCCCCTCCACCTCTTCACTTCCAGCATCGATGTTTATACTTGATACCTATTTGTTTGACAGTCCATGCTTTCCACCCTTCCCAGGTTTCCATTTTTCCTGGTCGGTGTCCTATTCGCCCATTGTGCGGCGTTTCCAGACGTTTCGTTACGCGATTTAGCGCGTTATCAATGGAAGGCATTGCTGTGTTGTGTTGTCTTGTGGGGCCGATAGCGCTGCTGAGGTACGCAGCTGTGATAACGAGAACAGAGGCTGAGTGGGGTTGCAGTGAGTGCTCTGTCTCGCCCCAGCTATCGGGATGAAAGCTGCTGGGTGACAAGGAGATGGATAAACGTATTGCCATGGACACCGCTGGGTACATTTTGGGTCACGTTGGGGGGGACCTTTCTGTGGCTACATTGCTAAGTTCACTCAAGGTCCGTTTTTACGCAATTTGCTGAGCACAGGCTTAACGATCTAAAGTCTCACTTTGCCAGTTACAATCAGCATGATCAAAGTTGTAATAGACAAAGAGTGTAACACGTTTATTGAATTGAGCAAGGTTATGAGAGCTTCGGGGAAAAGAGACGATGGGAAGGAATTCCAAAGTGAAACGATGCGAGGGAAGACGCAGAAAGCGAAGAAGTGTTATGACCTGCAATGTGGTGAGTGGGTAAGCAAGTGAGTGAGTGTGTTGTTGTGGGGAGCGGTAGTGTAGTGGTTAGCGCGCTGCACTACGGACCTTAGCCGTGAGCGGTTCGATTCCCGCTCACGGCTAACACCAGTGACGATTATCTGAACCGGTCGTGGGCCTCCCCTAGGTCGACTCAGCCTCAAATGAGTACTTGGTGCGGTGTGTAAACATTGCCACTAGGGAGACAAAGGCGGTCGGGCGTGGTGCTGGCCACCCACCCCCTCGTGTACCGTTCCGGCCTTCATAGGTGCTCGCTAACAGCACTTGCCCCTACAGTCTGTTAAGGCTATACGGGGGATCTTTGATCTTTGTTGTGATCTGCAGTGTGGCGGTGGATGATCAAAGTGTGGATGAGATGAAACGGTCACATGGCTAGAGGCATCAGTGAGTGAAGTGTGCTCACACTCATCTCGATTCAATAGCGCCAGAGGAGATTGTTGCTTACGATGAAGCGAGCGATGAATTCGACTCGACAGTGTGGAGCACAGTGTCAACACTCGCGTCTCACAACAAGAAGCACCTGGGTTCGATTCCCGACTCGGGTCTCTATCTGTGTGGAGTTATGTTCTCCCCCTGTCCTGCATGGGTTTCCTCCTCTGGGTTTTCTGGTATCCTCATAGTTAAATGAACGTGCATTGTAACCAGTATTGGCCAAACAGCTCAATAAGGCTGAAAAAGTTTGCCTGCAAATTACTCAATGAGGATTACGCACAGCAACATCGCCCCCTACTGTAAAACTTGGCAGGACTCTCTTGAAAATAGTCTTGAGAATAGTCGATACTTTTCTGGGCAATGCAAGTGGAATAATAATGAATAATTCTTTAAACTCGCCGAAGCAATGTTGCTTAAGTGTGAACCGGCCTAACAGGAATCACCGCTGACATCATCACCCGCGTCGCCGTTTAATATTAGACGGCTCTTCCCGTGCGGCATGGGTCGCCTTTCACCACGTGCTGCCGCTGTGGTTTACGTGAACGTTCTCATCTGGAACCACAAAATGCCAGCGCGTGACTGTGGGTCTCTCAGCCAGAGTGTGTCGGGTATTTTTAGATAAACCTGCTTTTCCTGTCGCACCTGAGCAGCGCGGCATACCTGAGCAATGGCCACATCCGATATATATTCCTTCCTTCTGCGTTGTATAACAACCCAGATGCGCCTACGTGAGTTACCTGGTCACGAGGTATTCGCTACGTGCTATGCGCATGACAAAGTGTGTTACAATGCCGGATGTGGAATGCGACACCTCTTGGGATGCATTTGCCGTTCACGTTTTCTCAACAACAGAGAAGGAACTGACCCTGCCGAGCTTGCTTGGTTCTGTCCAGATATTTCGATTTAAAGCTTTCGTGACTGCAGGGATTCATCTTCTTGGTTCTTTCGGTAAAGTCACGTGACTTTACCGAAAGAACCAATAAGATCTGTCCAGATAGTGATGGTTTTAGTTTACTGTTTGCTTCCCGCTACACTGAAATGGCTGTCCATGTTTCTAGATGGGCAACAGTTCATGGATTTATCCAGCAACATTAAGTCTGTGCTCACGACACACACATTGGAGCGTGCGTATGAGATTGGTTATTCATGATCCATGGGCTAATGAAGCAAACAAAACTGTACAAATGAGTCAGACAAGAGAGGAGCCCGTACTAATGAGACGATGGTGCGTCCCCTCTGTGTTTGGTGGCCTATCTAGAGCAACTATCGGGGAATCAGTTGTAAGAGATGTAGCAAATAAATGGCATTGTCTGGTGAATTTCAGACACTCACCCCCTCACACTCACCCACTTCTCACCCACTGCTCACCCACTCACATACACACGCACCCATTCATGCACCCACTCACCCACTCACTCACTTGCTCACACTCATTCACCCACTCACCCATCCACTCGCTTGCGCACTGACCCATTCATCAGCTTACCCACTCGAACTCATCACTCACCCACTCACCCACCCACTCACCAATTCGCTCGCTCACTTGACCCACTTACCCCCACACGTTCTCACCTTCCCACTCACCCACCCACTCACCCACCCACTTACTCACTCATGCGCTCACCCACCGCCTTCATGTGTATATCTGGTGCAGAGTGTGGTTTGCATGGTCCATGGTTTGGAGTTCATAGCCTCAGTCACGCACAGTAATATCGGCTTTGAGAGGAAGTACAACCGAGACGAAATTAATTCATTCTTGAATCAAGCTATGACCCTGACTCGTAACAGTTTGTGGATCGACGAGTCCTCACGTGCCCAGTAATGTCGGCGGCCATTGCTCCCGAGTGTCAGAGTCTCATCCCGGAGAGGCCGACACTGGCTCGTTGAAGTTTCTCTCCGCTCCAGCACCCATCCTCGCTCGGCACGTGGGCCCTCACGCGGAACGGGTTGGCACGCAACTCCCCCGGGCACTCACGCTGCTCGGCTACGAAGCCTACTCCTCGCAAGTGCTTCTTGACGTGAAACAACCTGCGCGCGTTTCCTAACACGGCGCATTTAACCAGCCAGATCTCTTTGAGTGTTCTCTGTCATTTAATGGAATTATGGATGAAGTGGGACCCTTGTCTTTAGATTAACAGACCAGTGTCTTCGGGCTCTCGAGACAATACACTAGCAGACCTGTCTCTGACGGGATGCCAAGGCAGTAGATTGACAGGCCAGTCTGCGATGGAGTCTCTAGGCAGTAGACTGGGAGACCGTACTTTGCTCCACAACATTACTTAAAGAATTAAAATAACATAGATCGGTGGCTCGGTCACTGGTCTCGGCCATCTGGGAAGAGCTGTGGTGAGTCATTAGAGCAATGCCCCACCGGATGAGAAGGTGGAGCGTTGTGGGTGGGAGAGGGTCGACATTGGTTGAGGATTCTGTACAGCTAATGCACGTTAATGACCCAAGCGCATCTGTGGCCTAGTATGAGCGATGCTCACTCCGACTAAACTGGGAATTTGTGTAATTGACAGAAAATACTTGAAGCTGCCTGCCAGCAGTGTCTGTGCACGACCCCCACTGCCACTGTGTCGCATATTATTACGTGCCAGGGACTCCATGAGATGATAGGACAATAGTCTGAGTCCATAATTGGCAATAAGTAACGGCAAAGCAGTTATAAGTGACTCACATAATTGTGCGCAGTTGCATATACAGTACACGACTTCCCTGAAGGCATTCACCTTCAGCGAGCGCGATGCCGATCACGCACGGTTCGAATTCGACCCTCGATCGATGGCTGCGCCATCGCCGCACACGCGTCGAATAAAAAGCAAGGGACAAGTCCTTAATTCCTAACAGCTCCTCTATCATTTTTCATTGATGGAGGGGTTGCTCCCCCCCTACCTGAAAATCCTGGCTCCGCCATTGGTTGCGATTGTGTGAGTGAGTGATGTGCATCCGCACGGGTTCTTCGACAAGAGCTTATTTTATTATAGACAGGTCCTTTAATTCTCAGCCCTAACATGAATTTATAATCAGAAGTTAGACTGGAGACTGAAAAGCCATGTGACAGTGCTGTGTGAGAGTGAGTGCAGGCTGCACTGTATGATTGTGCAGGGTGCAGGCTGTTAGTGCGCTGCGCTCTGAATCCGGCGACCCGAGTTCGATTCCTGCTCATGACCAATAACAACGGAGATTATCTGAATCAATCTCGCGCTTCCCCAAGGTCTACTCAGCCTTAAATGAGTCCCTGATGCGGTGTGTAAACATCGCCACTGGGGAGACAAAGTTGACATGGTGCTGGCCCACCCCCCACCCCCTCATGTGCCATGCCGGCCTTCGTAGGCGCTCGCTAACCACTTGCTCCAACAGTCGTAAAGGCTTAAGAGGAGGGGGGGTCCTTGTGTTTTTGTCGGCAGTGGAGCTGTGCACTGTGTGCGTGAGTGAGCAGCGTGCAGGCTGCAGTCCCCCCCGATCGTTAATGCTGGGCTTGTGTTGTGTACTGTGCTATGAGTGCCAGGCCAGTGCCGGGCCCATTTCGATAGATAGCCCTGGTATTTGCTGAGGGCATTGGAATGCGGTGAATGTGATCCGGTTTGAGGGCAGCCCCAGCAGGCTGTGCGTGTGGCGGCGCTATCCAGACGGCACCAATGCTTGTTGACACATTCTAACAAAAGCGCGCTCGTGCCAGCGTCCAAACGGGGCGAGCGGCCGGGTTCACCGTGGCGGCTGCCGTGGTATGTGCGTCACCGCGGGTGATTGAGGATCGACAGGACCGGTGAAGGCCTAACTTGGGCATCTCTCTACTCCCACGGGCGGCACTCACCTCTGCGGCCGTGAGCCAGCAGAGGGGACATCACTTTCCCATCGTCGAGTTTACTGAATTTGTTACGTAAACGATAGTGAATGCTCCTTTTCAAATCCACTTCTGGATGAAGGCCTGGGCATGTCGATTGGTTCTGGGAGCTGTTTGGTTGTGGGAGCTGTCCATAGTTGCCGCCAGTGTCGAATAATTAAGAGGAAGGGCCCAGTACCGGTTCAGATACCACTCGCTCCTGATGTTAGCCGTGGCCATAAATCAACTCCAGATTGCTGAGTTTATCACGCAGTGCACCAAACACTGCACCACTGCGCTACTTGAGCAATGGATTGCTTAAAGGAAGTATAATATACAGTGTTACCTCGAAATACGTCGTTAGTTCATTCCAGAAGGTCGGACTTATACCGAAAATTACGTATACCAAACGAATGTTTCCCATTAGAAATAAAGGGAAAGGAAATAATCCGTTCCAGAGACATAAGAAATAATGTTTTATATGGCATATTATACATTAATGCAGTTGTATACAATAATTTTAACACTGCTTATTACATACATAAATTAAAATAAATGCATAAATAAATTAAAATGAATTGAAATAAAAATAAAATGTAACATCACTTCACCTTGCTGAGAGGAGTTGATAGCCTACGAGGATGGTGGTGAGGAAGGGGAGGAGTCGTGAACGGGGTCTACGCGGGTACGCGCGGTGACTCATCCCGACCCATACAAGTTCCAGCAAGCGCGTCGTATCCCAAGCAAGACGTCGTATCCTAAGACATTTTTTCTCCCGTCAAAACACGACGTATACAAAATTCGACGTATTCCAAAACGGTCGTATACCGAGGTATGACTGTACATCGAATCCCTCTGGCACCCTGCCACACTGATGTTCCCCAGTAGCGTTTGTCTCAACAAGCGAACTCTAAAGTCTCATCAGTAAGGTGTAGCTTCCTGGAGTAATCCCACTGGGTGGCATCATGAGAACACTCAAAACCGGCAATGTCTGGCTTTACTTGCTCAGCAAAAAACCTCTCCTGTCGGTGCAGCTGGGTGTCTGCCGACATCGCGTTCCTGTTTGAAATCTCTGCTCTCGCTCTGTGATATGAGCCGGTCGTGGGGTTGTTGTCGGTTTAATAATAATAATGCAATTTATAACGCGCGCAAATTTGCGGACGTAATGGCCGCAACTCAGAGGCGCGGAGCCAAGCTCAGAGTCGCTCGAAAGCACGTGGTTGTAGAGGTGAGTTTTTAAGTGTCTCTTGAAGGAGGCGATTGAGGTGATGAGGGATAGTGTTCCAGACTGTTGGGGCTGCCACCGAGAAGCGGCGCATAGACGTGACCATCCTGGATCTTGGTATCAAGAGGAGGTCGTGAGTCGCGCTGCGCAGGCATCTGCCGTGTGCTGATCTGCAAGTTGTCAATAATGAAGAAAGGTACGGTGGGCAGGCAGAGAGTAACCTTTGTTCTGGGATCATGTCGGCACACATGGTGCATTCTGGGTTGACAACAGGTGTACTGCTTTGTTGGAAGCTACAAGCGTTCCCTCCTGAATTGTGCCAGCCGCTCGCCATGAGAATGTGGAATCTGCAGCACTAGCTTGAGGCAACGGACAGAGACGAGCCCCTTCCCGGTGTTTTCCATTATTTGTGTGAGCAGAGCAGACTTTGCCAATCCTCGCCACGTTGCTTTGTAAACCATTGTTAGCAGTGGGGGGATACAGGTAGCTGGGCGTGGTGGCCCTGCCCACACTGCCGACTCGTGTGCCACGCCAGCCTTAACAGCAGAGGCCGCAACCGGGTACCCGATACCCGTACCCTACCCGATACCCGGCTACCCGTACCCGGCCGGGTACGGGTAGCCATTTGCGACCCTGGTGCGGCCGGGTACGGGTACGGGTAGGCCGTGAGTCACTGGTGAGTAACCGTTTGTCACTCATTTCGGATAGGGTACGGGTACGGGTAGGGAACAGGTACCCGTACCCGGCCGGGTACGGGTACGGGTACCCATTTGCGACCCTGGTGCGGCCGGGTACGGGTAAGGAATCAAAATCCGTTTGCGACCTCTGCTTAACAGGCAGTCGCTAACAGCTCTTGCTCCAATCGAGCAGGTCTACAGGCCTAACAAGATAAGTCTATAATATATATGTTTGGGTTAGATCTCATAAACATAGATGTGTTGTAAATGTTGTGGATTTGCTCTCCAACACACTGTTGTGTTGTACTCGTAACGAATTGGCATGTTCTGTTTACGTGACAAACCTGTCTAATTGGCTGGTGGGGGGTTTTTGCGACGCATTTATATTTATGCAATCTAACCCAAAAAACCCCCTATATTATGGATGATGTTGGTCACGAAATCCTACGTGTTAAAGATTAGTCTGATGTGACACATGCTCTTATGCAAGCCAATCTTTAACGTTTGTGCTGGGCATAAAGTTATCCGGTATATACATAAAACTCCAGACTCTACGTGGTAATTTTTACTTCACATAGCTAACCTAGCAGTGCCTAGTGGTCGGCATGGTCTCCCTGAACCGGTTGTCATGAGGGCTGTCGCTGCACTTTACAGCAATGCGCCAGTGTACGAGGGGATTGGACGAAGTCGGCTGCGTGGCGTCGATATAATCTCGAGTCCAGGTTACATCACCAAAGAATAGAGCATTACCTGTCACAGCATTGCAGCCAAGCCATTCAAGCCGAACCATCGCCCACATGTAAAAAAAAAATAGAATTGCACCATGCCTGGGTGGGGGGGGTAGCCATGGTTACTCAGGTGTTCAACAATTAATCTCGGTGGACTCTCACCCGCTTGCATAAGAGTCCCGGGCCTGACTGCACGACTTCAGCAGTCAACGTCATCCGACGCACCTTGACGATCCACATCAGCCGGGTGGCAGTGGTGGCTATGCTGCATGTGGCCTGTAGCACTGCACCGTTGGAGCAGCGAGGGTTGGTGGATCTCACAAATCTTGCAAAACTCTCTTCTCGTGGGCGTTGAGGTGGTGCCGTACCCTGACTCGCCAGGAGAATGCGGTCCGGCAAAGTGCAGAGTAATATCATCTGCACATTCTGTACGGGCCGGTGTTTCCCTGTCGCGTGCGTGGGATTCCTCACATTTATAAACATTAATTAATCTTAATATACAGGGGACCTCAGAGTTTGGGCAATTGTTGGTGCCGGCTTACCGTGTGGCGACTGCCTTACAGCTCCAGTCTGTGGCTCTTCAGTGATTGTGAAATGCAATTTGCATGAACGACAACGCTACTTTTAACACTAAACATCTTCATTATGCGCTAGCTTCCCTGTCCTGCAGCGGTCACAAAAGGAAGTGCCTCGCTTCATGCACAGTTATGTTTACACTGTGTCTATGAAGGTGTATTCCATTACGAAGAAACCACAGGCAGAAACTTCGACAGACCTGGTTTCACCTGAGGACGGCTGCTTGCGTTGTGGCCGAAACGTCGTGAGAATTATTTTATTATGTTTTATTTTTATTATTTTATTACTTCCCTTCTACGTGACTTTACCGAAAGAACCAAGAAGATTGGCCTATGCTGTTTAACTTGGGGTTACGTTGAGGTTGGGCGGCAGGGTGGCGCAGTGGAGACACTGGACGGAACGAGGAAAAGGCGGTTGTGACGACGTGAAGGCTGGGATGAAGCGGGGCCGGTCACGTAAACTAGCAGTGGAGCGGGGCATACAGGGCGGCCACTAGGGTGGGGTAGCCGCCGTGTGGGTGTCGTGGCACTGCCGTGAGGGTAGGGCGGCGCTGCGGCGAGTGACCCTGGAGGTCACCTGCCTGCTTTGTGTGTGAGCTGTTAGGCCTGGCCAAGCCTGACCTGCTTTAGCGTTGCAGAGATGCACCATCATTGGCTAGGACGAATGTGTGACGAGTATGTCCGTTGCGAGCTGGATGCAGCAAAGTTTATGTGAAGTGGCAATGTTGAGCGGAGAGGCTTGGGCCACGCGCAGAGTGGTGGCACAGCTGTGCGGGGCAGACGTCGCCGAGTTTCCCGCTCCTTCTAGATTTGAAGCTTTCGTGACTGCAAGGATTCATATTCTTAGGTTTTTTCGGTAAAGTCACGTAGATAAAAAAATAAAATTAATAAAAGTGAAATAAAAATAAAATAAAAATCACGACGTTTCGGAGGCAACACAAGCTTCCGTCTTCAGGTGGAACCGTCACAGCACGATTGCTGTATTAAGTGAGAGAAATTCCAAGAAAACAGTCCCAACCCCTGCTCCCGCTCCTTGCTCACTCACGAGTGCGACCACTGGGCTGCCACCACCCTGCTGCCCATGCTGTTTGCTCAATATGCTGACTTTCTCCATAGCCATGTCCCAGGATGTCTCTGGATGACCCTGCCGGCTGTGTTCTGTTTACCCTATGCCCAGTGGGGAGACGACCATGGGCAAGGCCATGGCCTGTGACTACAGCTGATGATGAGGAGCGAGGAGGGGGCTCATGCAGCGAGAGAGAGGGGGTCCATGCGGGGAGAGGGAGGGTCGGCTCGTTTGGAAGATCAGGAGCAGGGGTTGCGTGCTGCTACGTTCTGCCTGGGCGTGGGCAGTTCCACAATTAAGGAACCTCAGTAAAAATGTCAAATTACCCTTGCAATATACATGGTTGTAGTAATGCTGTATATTTATGTAAGTTATATATTATTGTTGACAATGAATGCTTTCTGGCATAAGTGAGCGGTTGGACATGTACACGAAACGGAACGCACTATCGCTAGCCCGGCTAGGATGAAAAGATCCATTTGTGTGAGTGCCTCTTGACACTGCGGTGTTTTACGAGCGTACCTCCCTGGCCAAGAAGGGTGGACACAATGATTTCTGTCCGACTTGTGGTCTTTGTTGATGCATACTATGCCCGACTAAAAATCCACTTTGTGATTGCACTGATTAATTGCCCACACATTTACTGTATCCGAGATTACGGAACCACCCCTGTGCGTGCGCCATGACCCATGTAATGCCAACCCCCTCCGCTCCGCCCTCATCCTCGCTTCCCATGGACGGACACCCCTACACAGGGCGCGGCGGGGCCCACCTCTACCCACAGCAGCGACCGCCGCATCGGGGAAGTTGGCATGAATAGCCCAAGTCCGGGCCTCACGGCCTAAAACTCGGCGCTCGTTTTAACAGTGCATGCCCCAGCAGTCTGCTGCAGGCTGCAAGGGGAAACGCTGTCTTTGGCGTGCCGACTTACGTTGTTTTAGGAAGGAGTAGCTCCCTCCCTTTGACCGTGGTTGTTACTTCCATGCAGACATCTCATGCATAATGAGTGAGCGCCAAAGAGGGCTCTTTGAGTCTAACAAACTCGTGTTTATTTCATGACTGTGTGATGATGGGAGCAGGTGGAAACCGTGGCTCTACTGAAGCATCCAAATCAAATCGACTTCTCCATCTAGTAGAACTGCATGACCGTAAAGAGTTGCATTCTTGTAGAGAAGCATCATCAGCAGCAGGAGTAATGGTCTATCCACTGCTGGATTAAGGCCGCCCCGAGCTGTTGCCATTTTGCGGGTCCTGGGGTGCAACATTCCATCTAGCATAATATAGGTTTTTGGGTCAGATCCTGTTATTTATAAATGTGTCGTAACCCTTCCACCACCCGACACGGCCAAACAGTAAAAAATGTTTTTCAAAGGACAAAATAATTCACTTCTTTAGCCCACCGGTGTGTTGAAGAGAGAATCAACAGCATTTTTTTATTTGAGTAGTATGACGTTTCGCTGATAATTACAATCAGCTTCATCGGGCAAGAATGGTGAAGCTCTCCTGTTGCTCCTGGTATTAAATAGAGCAGTAGCAGGGTGACGTCATCATTTAATTCAATCTGGTGCAGTGATTCGAGGCAAAGAGGGGGGGAGGGTATTGTAATTATATAGATTGGTAATATCATTGCTCCGTCTATGTGGTGGACGTTATTTCAGGTGCGTTCCCCTACACTAGACCACTGGCCGTCATCCCTTGCCGCAATGCCAAAGGACTTTCCTTGTCGACACACGTGCAGCGAGCGTGCTGGGCCAGGGATGGACGCGCATCGTAGGTGGAATTGGTGGGACTTGAATTGTTCATGTGCCAGGTGTGTGCCTGTGAAGTGATTGGGTAATGGCAGCACAGTAAATGTTCATCAGCATTATTATTCATCAGCATCACACCAAATGGATGTTTAAGTGTTTTCCTCGTTGTTATGCGTGGGCGTTGTTAGCACAGTTTGGTTTCCTATGGACCATATTCAATGTCTTCCAATGGAAGTGACCAAAATGTCCAATGCCTAGCACTCCTAAAAACTAATCTGTAGAATGGCCGAGGCTTCGTTGTCTCCGTTTTCTGTGCTTTCCGCAACATCGAATCTTGTCGTTCCAGTCCACGCTCAAACCCTTTTACTGCGTCCATCACCGACACGTCAGTGTGTCCCGTTGTGGGTTGCCACCAGTCCTGAAAACAGCATCTGTGATCAGGTGGCAGGAAATGATTTGTACTTTTATCTGGTACCCGTCTTCTGTTGAACGATATTGCACGATACTGCACAGTTTTGGGATTGGACCTCCCTCGGCTGACTGAGAATTTCGTCTCGGGTCTATAGTGAAAAATGTGGCACTCCTAGACCTGCCCTCGACTTTCATGTTGCCTGCGCGGTGGTTCCGTGTCATCCCCACCCTCGGGCCCCCGCGGTTCCTCACTGCACGGCACACGGCATCTCGGTGCCACCGTTCGGGACCCTGTGGCAGAGGTCGCAAACGGGTTTTGATTCCTTACCCGTACCCGTACCCGGCCGCACCAGGGTCGCAAACGGGTACCCGTACCCAGCCGGGTATCGGGTAGGGTACGGGTATCGGGTACCCGGTTGCGACCTCTGCCCTGTGGGCAAAGGCCCTTGCTGTTTTGTTGTGCGACGGTGTCCGCCACCCTGGCTGCACGCAGCCGAGGCGGCGGTGGACCGTGCTTGGAGCAGATGAACCCGTTTTTCAGGTCAGGAATGCACGCTCTTTTTAAGCAAACTGTTGCAGTTTTAAGTCACGTTATGGAAAAGTTTACAAACCAAACGAGCGTTGCATAATTTATTTCTATGTTTCTGCCCGGCCATGCTTGCCAATGGTTACGTGCTACAGGGGGGAGACCACGGGCAGTAGCGAGCATTGAGTCTGGATGTAACCTACGCTGAACTTGTGTCTCACTGTCGCGCAGTTTTAATTGCTGAGCACAGGCCCATAGGCCTATAATGTCAAACAGGCAGCAACAAACAGCACTATTACATCCATAATAGAGGTTTTTGGATTAGAGCGCGTAAATATATAAATGTGTCATTAAAACCCGCCACCACCCGACACAGCCAACTAGTAAGGGTGTCGCCTGATGAAGCTAGTTGTAATTACTGGCGAAACGTCGTACTCAGATTGTAAATGTTGTGGCTTGGCTCTCCAACACACCGGTGTGCTGTACTGGTGACGAATTGGCACGTTCTGTTTACGTGACAACCCTTACTAGTTGGCTGTGTCGGGTGGTGGCGGGTTTTAACGACACATTTATATATTTACGCGCTCTAACCCAAACACCTCTATTATGGATGATATTGGTCGCGAAAGCCTGCCACATGTTAAACTGAAGCACTATTACAGTCGTTACAGTGTGAATCCGTGAGTGCTGGAACATCAGGCAATCTGACCCTTGTGCATTTAGGTTGCAGTCAGAGTTCAAAGCCATTGGCCGAGGGCAGTGCAGAGAAACCCATTGTTGTGCTGTACTATGCTCCGCTGTCTGCTGCCCGCTTATATCAACCCACACTGAGCAGCATGGGGGGGGGGGGGGGCGCCTGGTCTAGTAACCCCTTTGATGACCCGCACCACGGCATGGGGAGGCACTCATCCAGCAGTGGACTGGCTAAAGGGGATGTGCATGCTCAAGTTCGTCGCAATAAGTCGACTTTTCTCATATCCGCAGGATGGTATTTACTGCGACAGATTGTGGTTTCGAGGTGTGTGGGGTTTTCCTGCCATGTGCGTGTGAGCACGTGATTTCTGTCAAGTGTCGCGCTAGTATCTGGCTCCCAGCACCGAAATCTGGGCTGAGCCCTGGGGTTTGCACTTCTCCAGTCCATCGTGGTAGATTTGGAAGCCATAGAGTGGAGCCCCGCATCACTGTTTGCCTTGCCCCTCTCTCGGTGAGTCCTGTGACACAGGCCTCCTCCTTGCTGATACTGCTGTGATTTTGTCAGTCAATAATTGTACTGGTCAACAAAAAAAAAATTCTGGCCTGGACTTTTGCAGCTGTTTTAGACTAATTTCAGGGTGCTGATTCCAAATCTGATCTCAGATTTGCTCTATCCCATCTCATTTTTATGCTATCGCCATACCCCATGTTCATTGATTTTACCCGAAATTAACTCTGTCACTTATGATTGCAAGTCGTTGCGAGTCAGTGACTGATTTAGTGTTAAAATATGGTGCTGTATTTTTAGGATAGTGTGTTTATAATATCATTTTATGTAGATATCCACATTTATTTAATATTTTTCTTCTGCAGTTTTTATTGAAAATGCAACATTTGATATCTCAAAAACCTGATGTTATAGCCAAAAACTGATGCCAGATTTGGAATCAGCACCCCAAAATGACATTGAAACCGTTGGAATACCTTATGCCAGAAAAAGTGTGTTGACCAGTGTTGTCTTCGTGGTTGGCTCCCAATGTTCTGAAGAGGGAGATGGGTGGGAGTTGGGGGAGGAAGGGGACGCAGGGATTGTAGGCCACCTGCGTTATTTGTGGGCGTCGCTGTTTCCTTTATTTAAGCAGGAGATGAAATGCAGGCTCATTGAGACGCAATGGCACATTACCACTTTGGCAAGAGTGACTTGGGTTACATCAGACAATTCACCTGCGCGTATCTGTCCCATAAGTCTTTTACACATTTAATCAGCTAAGCAGCCTTCTGGGAGCCCATTTCATCGGCATTGCTTCAATACCAGCAACTCGTGACCGGTTTCAACAGTTCACCACCAGCATCAGTTCAAGCTCGCCTGGCTGCTGATGAGACAGGTGTCGAAACTTGTCCAGGCTTGCACTGAATCAGTGCTGCTGAAATTATGCACTTCCAGAAGGTCGTTTGTGTAGGGACGGATTATGTTAATTTTCTGCTCGTTCATTTTGTTGCTTATGTTCTCCACAACGACGTTCATAGTTGCAATATGTTGTGGTGTGTAGTGTTGTGTGTATTAGGGAGCGGTGGTGTAGCGATTAGCGTGCTGCGCTATGAACCTGGGGACCCGGGTTCGTTTCCTGCTCACGGCCAACATCAGTGACGATTATCTGAACTGGTCCTGGGCCTCCCCTTGGTCGACTCAGCCTCACACGAGTACCTGGTGCGATGTGTGAACATCATCAGGGAGAAAAAGGCGGCCGGGCGTTGTGCTAGCCACCCAAACCTCTCATGAGTCGTGCCGGCTTTCATAGTGGCTCACTTAATATTTGTTCCAACAGTCTTTTCAGGCTATACGGGGTCTTTGTGTTTTGGGAGACAGGAATGTTGTTCAATCGTGGGGTGTGTGGTTAGATTGGTGATTGCTGCTCACTCGGAGGAGGAGTTGTAAGCGCTCCTGCTGAACCTGGAGTGTGCTCCTAAGAGGTGGGGTCTTAACCATTAGCCCCACCAAAACTAAGCACCTGCCTGGGTATTTTGTGCCACCAAACACTCCACCCCCTCAGCTGTTGATGGAGCGGTTGTGGAGAGAGTGGAGAGTTTTCCATACCTGGGCAGTGTGCTTATGACCAGCTCCAGTTTGACAGCAGAGGTCTCACTCCAAATCAGTCGGGTGGCATTCTCTTTTCATCGGCTGCACAATGCTGTGTGGAAGCTACCCGGTCTGTTGCTCAGCACGAAGATTCGGGTCTTCTCGGCCACAGTCATGCCTTCCCTTCTCTATGCTTGTGAAACGTGAAACCCTCTAATGGAACATCTGTGCTGGTTATAAACATTCAGGCTGGAATGCCTACGATCCATCTTGGGTTTAACCAGGCTGGATTGTGTGAGGAGCTCACAAATTCTCGAAGGATATGTACACATTCCCATCAGTGAGCTCCTCCTGCAGGCAAGGCTGCATTGGCTGGGCTTTGTAGCCCGCATGCCCAGCCACCGCATGCCCAAGCAGCTTCTGTTTGGCCGCATAGAAGGGGGCTAAACGGGGTACGACATCGGCTGAAGAAGAGATGGACTGATGCGATACGGGAGTTTCAGTTTCATTCGGTATAGCCCTGTGAGCCATGCGGCTCTTGACTCGGGTGCAACCGCAACAAACAAAAACATGAACGAAGAACATCTTACAGTGACGACGTGCAACAGAAACAGCCAGGAAAAACCACCAATATTTTCCAGGAAAAAGCACCGTATATCAAGGCTGTGTGCAAAAATCCCAGTGGGATGCAAGTCAAACAATAATAACCATAAGACATATTCATATTCTTGGTTCTTTCGGTAAAGTCACGTAGAAGGGAAATAATGCATTTTCTTGCTGTGGTTTTCACACCTGATGATGATTGCTTGTGTTGCAATCGAAACGTCGTGATAATTTAATTTGTTTATTTTTATTATTTTATTATTTCCCTTCTACGTGAATATGAATTCCTGCAGTTAGGAAAGCTTTAAATCGAAACCATGAGTCAATTTAGATTAAAGTTATCAGGTTTACTCTGTATTTCAACAAACAAACATGGTTCATAATCAACGTTTTTGGGTTAGATCGCATTATTTTTTTTGTAAATGTTGTGGTTTCACTTTTTTATTTTATTTAAATGTTGTGGTTTCACGCTTCAACACACCGGTGGGCTAAAGTAGTGAACTCTTTGTCTTTAGTCAATGTGACACTTTTTACTGATTGGCCGTGTCGGGTGGTGGAGGGTTACGACACATTTCTAAATAACACGATCTAAACCCAAAAACGTTGATTATGAATAATATTGGTCGCGAAAGCCTACGTGTTAAACAAACAAACATGGCTTCACCATACGTTTTCCGAAATTGCCAAAATAAAGCTATAAAAACAATGTAACAGTGATCATAGGAACTGTGATTCAAATTTAACAATAAACGATATACATAACATGTACGACCCATCTTTGCAGCCATAGCTGGCAGCATGAGTCACTCCATGACAGCAGGAGTATCAGCAGAAGTATCAAACATTTTCAATGTACTTTTAAAGATCAGCACACTATAATAAAAGCTCAAGATCATACTTTGCAGCGGACATCCGGAGAGATGCATTTGATTTCAGGCCACTCTGCATAGCAGTGGCAGCTTGGGGTGTACAACTCCTCACGAGCAGTTTTGAGTGAAGTTCTCACAGGTAGTGATCCAAGTTGCAGTTTATTGGCGATAGCGTTCCAGACCCTGGGGGCATCACCAACAAAGGCTCTTCCTCCAGTATTTGTACGGCAATAGGGAATGTGAAGCTGGTAAATGAGTGAGAACCTTAGGTCAAATTTGTTTTTTGAAACAGTGAGGAGATCCAGCTGGTAGTCTGCGGATGTTTTTGTAAGTACATCGTGAATAAATAAGATCTGATTCACAAGCCGTCGATCATTAAGAGATGTTAAGTTTGACCCAATGTAGAGATCGTAGTGGTTGGGTCCCATATGGGCAGTTTAACACAAATCTTAAGGCCGAGTGATAAATTGGGTCAAGCTTCTTCAGTACAGTACTGGGGGCTGATTTATATACGATGTCACAGTAATCAAGTAGAGGATGTATGGTAGCTTTTATCAATTCCAAATGGAACATCGTGGGGAAGCAATGCTTGTGTTGATACGGAAAACCAATTTGGATGTGGAGCTGAGTGGATTTGCTGACGACTGGCACCAGCGGTGTCAAGATCGGCCCCTATGGAGGAGACTCGTGAAGGACGCTGCTGGGCAGTTGGAGGCAGTCGCCGTCCAGCAACAACGGAGGGCAGAGGAGCAACACTCACAACAACGAGTGGAGCGCGGGTGGCTAAAATGCAGCAAGTTGGCACAGGGGGGGGTACAGCTGGTACCCCCCCCAGTCATCTCAGTCAGCCAACCCATGGCACCTGGGTCTGTTCCGAGACCTCGACACTTCACGTGGCCTAAAAGTGCACCTGGCCTGGCACAGGCGCCGTGGTGACGTCACGGTCACTTAGTGGCGAATGGTGGGTATTGGGGCGGTTAGAGTGGTGTGTGTGTGTATTGGGAGACGGGAGTGTATATCGTGGTGTGTCTTAGGAGATGGGTGTCTGGAGAGTGGGGTAATGAGACAGGAATGTGGTGAGAGAGCAGGGGTGGGGGGGGGTGTGTGGTTGATCTTGCTATGTGGAGTACGGAGGCGTCACCGCGTTGCTGTGAGACCCAACGCGACCACGCGACCTGCCGAGTGCTGCTGATGTTCTCACAGGTGGGGCCTGTGTGCGGAATGTGGCTCTGCCACTTTCCGGCAACACAACCTGGTCCCTCCAGGGCCTTGCTCTGCACGTGTGCTGCGTGCCGCTCGTTCCAACTCCCCCTGACCCGTGATGATGTGCAACGTTGATAGTGCGGTTTGTTCCTGGTCACTGGACGTTTTGTTTTGTTAGGCCTATACTCGGCAACTTTGTTAAATAGAAATTGTGTGCACGGTAGTAATTTGCGGAGTGCATTTGTGTGGGCTGTTTTGTTATCATGTGTGAAATGCATAGTCACGGTTTAACACGGAGACTTTCGCGAGCACTATTACATCCATTATAAAGGTTTTTGGGTTAGATCGCGTAAATATATAAATGTTTCGTTAAAACCCGCCACCACCCGACACAGTCAACTAGTAACGGCTGTCACGTAAACAGAACATGCCAATTCGTCACTAGTACAGCACACCGGTGTGTTGGAGAGCAAAGCCACAACATTTACAAACTGAGTGCGACGTTTCGCCAGTAATTACAATTAGCTTTATCAGGCGACAGCCAGATTTGTGGAGAAGTCTTACGGTTTCATTCCTTTTATAGAGGCTTAGATGTGGTGACCACGCTTCTGCGTTCTTGCACAATGATGGGGGGGGGGGGGGATTACTGAGGCAACGTACATTATGCACGTACATTATGCAGGCCCTTTGAACTTGTCCTTCCTGTCTATTGTGTTTATTAAGATAGCCTTATCAACGGTAATCCCCGATTGAAGTACGCTGCCCTTTGTAGGCATGCATTTGTAGTGGATTCAACTTAGTCGCAGACGTGCTCTTTGGAGGCAACACATTTATTAACACCAACACAAAGGGGTAACTGCCCCTTCACCGGATAACAGCCTATGGTGGTGGACCACCAGGCTAACTACACCCTATGGTGATGGACCACCAGGCTAACTACACTAATGACACTGGGAGTAGCTACAATGGACAGGACCCCGTCTCGGACGTAGAACGTAGATTTTCAGGATGACAACAGCATCGCTGAACCCCGGTCCCTCTGGGGACCCGGCTTATATCCTCACGGGTCGTGGCTGGCCCCGCCCTTGGCCACGACCACCTCCAATCTAGCATGATCTCGCCCGACACGTGACCACCCCTAGCCCCCACTTGGGGCCCCTGTGTAGATTTTACGCGTCACGTGCCTTCCACGGTCAACCAGAGTGCCATGGCCTACATTAACCCCATTCATGGCCGGCACCCTCACACTCCATCCTGTAGGGGACAGCACTGCACGCCGAGCGTGGTGCCACTCAGCGCTCACCGAGCCCCCTCTAGGGCTGGTACTACACCCACATGTACGGCGTGTCCGCGATGGCAATACATCGCACGCCGTGCCTCGCTAGAGCCGGCATTACCCAGTGACATCCACTATGTCGCTACACTTGTGATGTCCGCGATGTAAGTACATCGCACGTCGCGCCTCTCTCGGGCCGGCACCACACAATGTGTGCGTGTTTTTTTACCATTTCTACCCCGTCTGAGCAGAATATCCAGAAATGGTAGACTTCTGTCAGCTTCCACTTCCATGGTGGACTGGATGGATGGGTTTTGAGATGATTTAGAAATGCTTTCAGTGTATCTTTGCCGTGTGGCCAGACCACCAATGTGTCATCCACATATCTAAACCTAGCAGATGGTTTTAGTATGCTTGAAGCTATTGCTTTTGTTTAAAAATCTTCCATGTACAAATTCGCTATCACAGGAGACAAAGGAGAGCCCATTGTTGCTTCTTCCTTTTGTTTATCGAAGTCACCTTGCCATAAGAAGTAGGTGTTCCTTAGACGGTGTTCGCTCGTCTTGGGATATCTTTGGCTAAACCGTTGTTCGTTACCAGAGTGTCGAGTAATTTCATTGACTCGTTGACCGGAACCCTCGTAAACAGAGAGGTCACATCAATACTTACGAGAACATCATTAGGATTAAGCTTCATATCTTTAATTATATTTACGAGATGTTCAGAGTTTTTGATGAACGAAAAGGTCCTATCGATGTAGGGCTGTATTTTTTTCGTGCCGTATTGTGCTAATTTGTACATGGCAGAGCCTATTGTACTAACTATGGGTCTTAATGGGACATCAAGTTTGTGAATTTTTTGTAGCCCATAAAGTCTTGGTGGATTTGATGCCCTTGGTTTGATCAGGTATTGCTATTCCTTGGGAATTGATGACTTGGCAATGATCGCCGTTGTTTTACGTTCCAAGGTGCTGGTTGGGTCTCGTTTAATTTTAAGGTAGGTACCCTCATCGAGTAAATCTTAGATTTTATTATCGTTGTCCTCACGGGGCATCACAACAGTCGATCGGCCCTTATCAGCAGCAAGAATTTGGATATCTTTATTTGCTCTCAATTCTCGTCAGGCTTTTGCTTCGCTGAAGTTAATATTTGTTTTTGGCAATTTGCTGTCCTCAATCGTTTTGGCAACCTCATGCCTATCGTTTCTGTGGACCAGGTTTCCACAGCATTCCCATGCGTTTGTAATCTCCCCGTAGTTTCCCTGGTGCTCGACAGTGAAGGAGCTGGATTGTGTGAGTGGGGCCTTGCCTGGCTGTCTGTGGCATTGGCGAATGAATTGTCCTAGTCTAGCTTGCCGGGCTTGGCGCCTTAAAAACCCTTATTCCCCATTGGAACCTCATTTGGCAGTAGCAAAATATGATAATTGTTTTTTTACCCTTTTATCTGGCAACAAAACTGCCACCTTTTTTTTTTTACAAGGAGTCATGTTTGCATTGACCACAATACCTGCAGTCGGAATGCAAACAAAAACACACAACTCTGATAATGTATGCACTGTCCTTGAAATTGATTGGTCCACACCCGAGACAGCTTTACTTAGAGCCTAGTCTCACATGGTGTTGGACCAGATGACGCCAAAAGGCGCAAACTCAAGGACAATGCACCATCAGAGTATGAGAGCTCGGGGTTAGCATTTACATCATTGGAACCTCATTTGCCAGTAGCAAAATATGATAATTGTTTTTTTACCCTTTTATCTGGCAACAAAACTGACACCTTTAACCCTTATCCCCATTGAGGTGAATGCTCGTGGCCTAAGTGGCTTCTCTCTCTATTGCAATGGCACAGTGGCAAGTGCAGCTCGCTATTAACTCAACGACTTGAGTTAAATTCCTGCCCATCGCCCTGAATTGCCAGCAAGGTAGCGTAGTCAAAACACTCTTGCCTCAGCAGTATGTATGTTCTTCCCCTTTTCTGCATAGGTTTCCTACAAGGTGCTCCGGTTTTCCTCCCATAGCTAAAAGAAACACACAGGCAGTATCACTGAAAAGTTGGATCGCACACAGCAACATCGCCCCCTATTGCAAAAACTTGTCAGGACTCTCCTGAAAAAAGAGTCTTTGGACTCAGTGGGGAGAGGAGGTAGGGAAGAGGGGAGTAGTGGTGAGTGTGGCTCCCACTGCCGAGGGGGGGGTTGCTCATTGGAATGATAATGTGAAGGGTTTCTCCTGTAAATCTGTTGTTCAGCACTGTGAGGCCTTGTGTGAATGGCACTATATAAAACTGAGTCTTACTTCAGGAGGGCTCCATTGCTGTCTCTCGGCGCTGATTGTGGCTCGCTTGTGCCTTGCAGGCAAAGACATCAACAAAGACCTGAAGCTTTACCTGAACCAGCGCTTCCAGAAGGGCTCGGTGGACCACGACCTGCAGCAGACGATCCGCGACAACCTCTACCTGCGCACCGTGCCCTGTGAGCTTCGCCCCCCCCCCCCACCACTGTATGACACATTTCTGTGACCATTGTGTGTGTGTACCCCCACCTCCCCGTGTTTGTGTTAGTGAACCCCCCCCTCCCCGGGTTTGCGTGAGTGAACCCCCCCCACCCCGTGTTTGCGTGAGTGAACCCCCCCAATTTGTGCGAGTGAACCCCCACCCGTGTGTGTGTGAACCCCCCCGTGGGTCAGTGAACCCCCCCCCCGTGTGTGAGTGAACCCCCCCGTGGGTCAGTGAACCCCCCCCCGTGTGTGCGAGTGAACCCCCCACCCCCCCCCCATGTTTGTGTGAGCTGGCTCCGTGCACGGCTCTGAGCCCACGCAGTCGCGCGTCTTCGCTGCCACCGCACACGGTTAGGGAAGGCCCACAGATTCGGCGATTTAAATTTGTATGATTACGTGGGGCAGCCGATCCTACAGACGGGGTAAATGGTGCCCAGCCAACGGAAGACCCGCCCTCGACTCCATCCACTCCCTCCACTGCCCATACAGCACCACAGTTCCCCACACCCTCCCCCATACCATTTCCCAGCACCGCTCTCCAATTAACTAACGCATTGTAGATTGTCATTAACGTCGTTTGCATTTAATTTTAAGTCTGCGTTGCCACGCTGACGGCCACCTCGCATGGTTCTTCCATTGAAAACGCAACATGTTATCGTTTTATTTTGTAAATTTATATTCGCAAGTTGCTAAATGCATACTAATTCCCTATTTGCGACCCTCCGGACTTCAGTATTCACTTGTGTGCGTCGTGCCAGGCAACCTACACCGGGGAGGTGCGCGCAGAATGTTGTTACATTTTAAACTTTCTGGGAAGATGAGGCACGCTACCCTCGGCTGCCAACTTTGTTCTCAGTCTCGCAGTAATCCCGCTCTGAACTCGCATTTTTTACTGAATATGTATTTGGTTGTTAATTTCCCTTTGTCGTGGTTCCCAAGCATCCAGTGAGAGAGGAAAGTGTGCCTTCTGAGAAAAGATAGATGAAAGTGATGCGTTTGAGTTAAAAGGTAAAAGTGTTAGATAAGCTAGATACCGGTGGAACTCCATCAGTGGTAGTCCGACATTTTGGTTTAAACGAGTCGACTGTTATGTCCACTAAAAAGAAAGTGAATGCAGTCAGGGAAAGTGTTGTTGCAGTTAGCGCTCACCAGAGTGTTAAAATGATAACAACTGTGTATCATATCAAACACCTGCATCTCCCGAGGAGTCATCCTCCTGAATTCCTCACCACCACCTCCATCGTCGGTATGTCATCATCATCAAAAGTAATACAAAATACAGTAAAACCTTGGATTGCGAGCATAATTCGTTCCGGAAACGTGTTTGTAATCCAAAGCACTCGTATATCAGTTGTGATCACGTGACGCTCGGCAGACAAAGCGTATACACGCACTGCTCGTATTGCAAGACCTCGCTCGTTTATCAAATTAATATTTACTTAAATTTTTTGCTCGTCTTGCAAAACACTCGCAGACCAAGTTACTCGCAATCCAAGGTTTTACTGTAGTGTGCTTTATACTTCATTATTTATTTGTTGTAGTCATTGTTATTCAACATTTACCATTTCCCCCCTATATTCACTCATACCAGGAACGTAAGCCAATTTTTCCTGTTGAACAAGGTTTCTGCAATCTTGATTTGAAGCTTTCGTGACTGCAGGAATCCATACTCTTCGGTTCTTTCGGTAAAGTCACTTTACCGAAAGAACCAAAGAGTCAGGTTTCTGCATTCGAGAATTCTGCATTCACGTGCGTTTTAAAGAACGTAACCCTTGCGAATAGAGAGGGTTTTACTGTGTTCTCGCAACTACTGTTCTAGGGACGTGACCAAAACGAGTGGTTTTAAGCTCGTTGTTTGAGTGGAAGTCTAGGTAGACAAAAAAAAATGTACGTGCCAAAAACCCACACCTCTAATTGTGCTTGGTGACATGATCAGCCACGTCACACTGAACGTGGCTTGCACGGAGTTTCCTGCCTTCGGAAAGCGGGGTGTTGTGATGATCGTGCTGCCGTGGCGATGGTGACGGTGCTGTGCGCAGGCACGACGCGGGAGCCGCGTGACGGGGAGGCCCCGGGCCTCGACTACGACTTCATCTCGGTGCACGAGTTCCGCCAGCTCGAGGCCCAGGGCAGGCTGCTCGAGAGCGGCACCTACGAGGGTGCGAGGGCCCATGGCCTAACTCACACACACACGTGCGCACACACATGCTGTGTGCAATACGTGTGGTGTGGCTGTGGTGTGGACGTGTGTACATGTGACCATGTGTACGTGTGGTGTGGCTGTGCGTGGCCGAGTGTATGTGTGGCTGTGTGTCGTGTGTATGTGTCATGTGGCTGTGTGTAGCCGTGTGTACGTGTGGTGTGGCTGTGTGGACGTGTGTACATGTGACCATGTGTACATGTGGTGTGGCTGTGTGTGGCCGAGTGTACGTGTGACTATGTGTACGTGTGTGTGTGTGTCGTGTGTATGTGTCATGTGGCTGTGTGTAGCCGTGTGTACGTGTGTACATGTGACCATGTGTACGTGTGGTGTGGCTGTGTGTGGCCGAGTGTACGTGTGACTGTGTGTACGTGTGACTGTGTGTACGTGTGACTGTGTGTACGTGTGACCGTGTGTACATGTGGCTGTGTGTACATGTGTGTATGTGTGTGTCATGTGTACATGTGGTGTGGCTGTGTGTGGCCGTGTGTACGTGTGGTGTGGCTGTGTGTGACCGAGTGTACGTGTGGCTGTGTGTACGTGTGTGTGTGTGTCATGTGTACATGTGGTGTGGCTGTGTGTAGCCGTGTGTACGTATAGCCATGTGTACATGTGACTGTGTGGCCGTTTTTTTATGTGTGATAATGTGTACGTGTGGTGTGGCTGTGTGGCACCGTGTGGCCGTGTGTACGTATGGCCGTGTGACCGTGTGTACGTGTGTACTGCACGCAGGGAACTACTACGGGACCCCGATGCCGCCGGAGGAGCCGGGCGTGGACCCCGCCGGGAGCCCCGCAGAGGCCGCGTGGAGGCCGGGCTCCCTGAACGCTCGCAGGCGCAGCAAGTCTGTGAGCAACATGGAGCCTGTGGGCACGGGGGCCGTGGGAAGCGCGAGCCCGGGCACCCCGCGCGAGCACCCGCACTCGCCCATCAACAGCAGTGAGACGGCCAGCGTGCTCACAGGTGCTCGCCGCTCCTCACCGCCAGTAGCAGCAGCCAAACAGGCAGTGCGCAAGCAGTAGAGAGGTTAAATTTCGATTTAAAGCTTTCGTGACTGCAGGGATTCATCTTCTTGGTTCTTTCGGTAAAGTCACGTAGAATGGAAATAATAAAATAATAAAAATAAAACATAAAATAATTCTCACGACGTTTCGGCCACAACGCAAGCAGCCGTCCTCAGGTGAAGAACAGGTCTGTCGAGTAGACAGTCTGTCTTCCCGACAGACCTGTCGTGAGAATTATTTTATTATGTTTTATTTTTATTATTTTAATATTTCCATTCTACGTGACTTTACCGAAAGAACCAAGAAGACCGTAGAGAGGTTGTGTGTGGTGGATAGGTATACTGGCAGCAGGGTAGGTTGTGATTCTTCACTAAAGCTTTGTAATTATTCCATGATGAGTTATGGTGTGTCGAGCCACGTGACCACCGTGCCTAGTCTTGTGATCACAGCGCCGAGTCACGTGACCACTATGCCATGCCACGTCATCTTCACGGAGAATCACTTGACCACCACGGCCAATTGCGTTTGAGCAGAGAGTGAATTAGTTGGTTCTTTCGGTAAAGTCACGTAGAAGGGAAATAATAATAAAATATATAAACACAAAAAAATTCTCACGACGTTTCGACTGCAACACAAGCAATCATCATCAGGTGTGAAATTCATTCTTCGTGACTTTACCGAAAGAACCAAGAATATGAATCCCTGCAGTCACGAAAGCTTTAAATCAAAAGTTAATTAGTTATTTGACACCGAATATCGCGAAACAATAAGAGACTCAATAATAAGGCCTTCAAACAAAATCACCCAGCTTCACACGACAGCCGAGTGTCAATTGTCCGGGGCTATGTGGCAGAGGGGTGGCCAAGGCAAAATAAACATGCAGGCAACGCAAACGCTTAGAGAATGCCGGCGATGAATTCGTGCGCGTGAAGTAGCGCTCACCTCCCGGATGTGGCGTCGACCCTGCGAAGCGCTCCGTCCTGAGGGCACGTTGTGCCGTGTTTTGATTTGCAGACTCGAGCGAGCACGACGAGCAGCAGTCGCAGCCGCAGCCTCCGCACGCGAGCCACGCGCGCTATGCGCGGGGCGGCACAGACGAGGAGGAGGAGGACGAGGAGGAGGAGGAGGAGGAGGGTGACGACGTGAGGAGCAGGAGGAGAGGAGGGGAGCTCGACGAGGGGGCCCTCTTGCCCCCCGCGCACCATGTGAACGCGGGGATGGACGACGACGACGATGAGGATGACGACAGCCCCATGCCCGACAACTGGGAGAAGACACGGACAGAGGACGGCACGGTCTACTACATCGAGTATGCAGCCTCGAGCACAGCAGGGGGTGCAGCATAGAGCACAGCAGGGGGTGCAGCATAGAGCACAGCAGGGGCTACAGCATAGAGCACAGCAGGGGGTACAGCCTCGAGCACAGCAGGGGTACAGCATGGAGTACGGCATAGAATACAGCATA
>CM025647.2:1690791-1728786 GCA_014621495.2 Entosphenus tridentatus
TGGAGTACGGCATAGAATACAGCATAGAGCACAGCAGGGACTACAGCATAGAGCACAGCAGGGGGTACAGCATAGAGCACAGCAGGGACTACAGCATAGAGCACAGCAGGGGGTGCAGCATAGAGCACAGCAGGGGGTACAGCATAGAGCACAGCAGGGGGTACAGCATAGAGCACAGCAGGGGTACAGCATGGAGTACGGCATAGAATACAGCATAGAGCACAGCAGGGACTACAGCATAGAGCACAGCAGGGGGTACAGCATAGAGCACAGCAGGGGGTACAGCATGGAGTACGGCATTGAATACAGCAGGGTCTATATTGTCGATAGCAGCATCTATGGCAGGAACTACAGCAGGCACTATAGTAGGGTCTATTGCAGTGCCTATGATAGGGACCATATTAGGGTCCATGTCATTCATTGATACAGTCAATTTAGCTGTGACGGTCCCACCTGATGACGGAGACTTGTGTTGCCTCCGAAACGTCGTGATTTATTATTTTATTTCTATTATTATTTCTATTATTTGTATTATTTATTTTTCACCTACGTGACACTACCGAAAAAAACCGAAGAGTATGAATCCTTGCAGTCACGAAAGCTTAAAATCTAGAATCCATGTCATTCTTTTTAGCAGTGGTTCTTAACCTGGGGTGCACGCACCCAGGGCGTGTGAGATGCCCTTTCTGGGGGTGCGAGACATGCTATATCTTTTTTACAAGGTAAATCATCGAAACAACAAATTAAGCACGGGCACGTAAGTACAACTACTTTGTTCCATCAAACCCTGTGTCTTTACTAACATTATAAATGTTTTAATGGTTGAGAACCAAAGGGGGGTGCAAGGCTGCAGTAAGGGCTAAGAACCACTGGTCTATAGTGACAGTGTGAAGTGGACGCAGGGAAACTCCACGGAGTGTGTGGGTGCGCGTGTGTGACGGGTGTTTGCGTACGTGCGTGTGTGCGCCACAGCCACAGCACCAAGACCACCACGTGGCTTGACCCTCGCCTCAAAACCCAGCTCAAGGCCCCCGAGGACTGCACTGAGGATGGTGAGGGCTGCACTCGCAAAGATCCCCCGTGTAGCCTTAACACACCTTTGGGGCAAGTGTTGTTAGCTCTTGCCCGTATAGGCTGCCACCGAGTGTGAGAGGTGGGTGACCAGCACCGCACCCGGCTTCTTGTCTTCCCGATGCAGATATATACACATCGCACCTGGTGGTCATTTACAGCTGAGTTAACCTAAGGGAGACCCAGGAACAGGTTCAGATATTACTTGTCACTGATGTCTGCTGTGGCTCAGAACTGGACCCAGGTCGCTGAGTTCGTCGTGCAGTGCGATAACTACACCCAAACAAACACAAATCCTCCATATAGCCTCTAGCAGGCTGTTTGGGCAATGTATATATATTGCACTTTAACACGGTACGTAGCCAACCATGCTAATCGGGAAGTGCTCTTCGCGAGCACTACACACACGGAAGCCAACACACACCCTCTTTAACCACATGAACTATTGGGGAAACCCCTGCTCGTGAGCACCCACTAAGGCTGGCACGACGCATCGCGGGTGGTGACCAACAACACACACGTACCTTGGTCTTCCTGGTGCTGACGTTGAAAACCGGCACAAGGTGCTCATTTCAAGTTGGTGTCCACCGAAGATGTGCTCTGTCCCACCACGGAGTCCGTTAAGCATTATATGGCCGTGCCAATGGAATTTACATTTGGTCCGGATATAATGGGAGGCTGATTGATACTTGGGCGCAGTCAAGGGATGGCTTCCTCCTGGTAAATTGTATTGTTTATGCTTGTTGTTGGTAATTGCTTCCCATTCAAATAAGGAATTAAGAAACCCAGGCTGGAGATTGCCACATGCAGGTGTAGAGGAGTATTGTGAGTAACCAATAAGGGGGCGAGCAGAAGGAGGTGGGAGTGGGTTGACAGTCAAGAACGACGTAACGTCATAGGTTACGTAAGGGGCTTTGAAAAGCCCCTTCGGGAACATGGGCGGAGTCGAGCCGGGGGGAGGAGCTGCCCAAAGGGTTCTAAGGGGGGCCCCGTGACGCAGACGGGGTCGTCGTAGGGAGCCAGGGTAAGGATTGGCTGCAGAGGGTCTCTCCCTCCTCGTCGCGGAGCGGTGTTGGCTGAACCCCTGCTCCGGGCGGTCGAATGAGAAAGCCAATAGGGTAGCCGAGGGTAGGACCCAAATAGTATTCGGTGTCCGGGGTAAAGGACCGTGAGAGAGTGCACGTACACTGGTGTGAGCGTAGGATGTCGAGTGTAATAGTGTTTTAATAAACGGCAACAGCCCTTATAGAATTCCTCATCTCCGCGTGGTTCTCCTGGACTGCACAGGTGAGGCCTTCTCATCAGCCCCACAAAACGAATAGCTAACCTTTGCTCTCGCTGTCTGTTTGATTCATGGTGGGGTGGATGTGGAGGGGGGAATGGAGTTATTGTGGGGAATTGGTAGCAGGGAGCGGTGGCGCAGCGGTTAACTGCCCTATGAACCGAATTCGATTCCTATGCACGGCCAAGGCCAGTGACAGTTATCTGAATCAGTACTGGACCTCTCGTAGGTAGACTCGGCCTCAATTGAGTACAGTAATACCAAGATTCATGTCCCTCCCTTTTACGTCGTTTTGCAACTATGTCGTCACTTAATACCACTACCTGATTTGCGTTTCCTCATTCCACGCTTACATCGCTGACAGCATCGTCCGTCCTTTCTCGTATCCGTCAACTCAGCCTTTGCCTCCACCTACCCTGTAAATAGCTTTTGATTGACCTAATTTCAATATTCGTCGCAACTTTCAGGAATGCATCCCCGACGTTAACCGGGGTATTACTGTACCTGGTGCGATGTGCAAACATTTGCCACTAGGTAGATGGTGGCGGTCTGGTGTGGTGTTGGCCACTCGCCCCCTCGTGTGCCGTGCTGGCCTTCATAGGTGCTGCTCGCTAACAGCACTTGCTCCAAGAATCTGTTAAAGGCTATACGGGGGATGGCTTTGTTTGGAGTTATTTTCCCTGGGAAGAGTGCTCACGACCAGCTTAGGTTTTATGATGTGATAATTGCTGCTCACTCTGAGAAGGAGTTGGAGATGCTACTACTGAACTTGGAGTGTACTATTAAGAGATGGGGCCTTACCATTAGCCCCACTTATACAAAGCACCTTTCTGCGTATTTTGTGCCAACTACCAAATCAATGCGTGATGGATTTGGGTAGTGTGCTAATGACCAACTCTTTTTTGGCAGCGGAGGTCTCATGTCATATCAGTCGAGCGCATCTTTTCACCAGATGCGTAACGTCTTCTGAAAAATGTCTGCCCTATCGCTCCATACGAAGCTTTGCCTCTTCTCAGCCACAATGAAGCTCCCTCTTCTCTGTGTTTACGAAATGTGGAGCCCTTTATATAAATACCTGCATCAAATTGAAATATTAACGTGTGCCTACGATTTGTGCTGTGTCCGTGTGTGGCTCAGAGCTGCCGTACGGTTGGGAGAGGATCGAAGACCCGGAATACGGAGTCTACTACGTTGAGTGAGCCCTACACCCTCACAACCACCGCGACCCTTCTGTGTTAGAATCTGATCACAAAGCAGCAGAAAGAACAGCTGCTGTACCCATGTCAGAGGAGTAACACTCGTGCCTCGCAGCAAGAAGCCCTTGGGTTTGAACCCTGACTCGGGCACTTTTCTGTGTGGAGGGTGTATATTCTCCCCCACGTCTGTCTATGTTTTCTCCGGATTTTCCGGTATTCTCATATAACTAAAAACACATACAATGTAACTGATATTGGCCAAACATTCAAATGTTGAAAATTTACATTTAAATCACGCACTGCTGGGGATGCCACTTATGCCCTGGGCCTCACTGACTGTGCCACCGCCACCCCCTCCACAGCCACATCAACAAGTGCACGCAGTACGAGAACCCCGTGACAGAGGCGAAGAAACCTCAACCAGGTATGGAGGGCATCGCAGCACAAGCACACTCACAGACACTTGCACAGATATACGTGCACGCGCACATATGCAGAAATGCATTTATTAATAAAACAGAAGGTGCTTGGGCATTCGATGGCTGGACATGCAGGCTACGTGACCCAGCAAACGCAGCCTCGCCTGTCGGAGGAGCTCACTGATGGGACCATGTTTAGATCTTTCAAGGATCTGTGAGCTCCCACAATCCAGCCTGGTTAAAACCAGGATGGATTGTAGGCAGGCCATCCTGAACGTTTCAAACTGGCACAGTTCCTTTAAAGGGTTCCACGTTTCTCAAGAATAGAGAAGGGAGAGCGAGCTTAACTGTGGCTGAGAAGACCTAGGGCTTCGTATGGGGTGATAGGCCAGACAACCCCCACACAGCGTTATGCAGCTGATGAAAAGATGCCTAACCGGAGTTGGTCATAAGCACACTGCCCAGGTACAGGAACATTTCCACTTTCTCCACAATTGCCCCATCAGTCACAGAGCAAGGGAGGGCGTGCTGTGGCTTGGCACGGGCCGATAGTTTTGGGGAGATAACTGTCGATTAGACCGCCTGCCTGCCTAAGGCGATTATACACGTGGCCTCTACCTGACCTCCGCCTGCATTCAGACCATGTCTGTTGATCTGAGCAAAACGGGGTCACTGGGGTTTGCGCCGTTGTCTGATGCCGCAAGCTGCATGAATCGGGTACCGCGTGTGTGGGTCTAGTCCAGCTTATGGAGCCGGAGGGTGCTCCCTGTCATCAGATGCCGATTTGCAATACTGACCAGGATTCACTCGGCTTCATCATTGGCGTCGGTCATTAGGGCAAATACTGGTGGCACAGTGGTTTTCACACTGCTTGATCATCCAGGTAACCCAATTTCAATTCCTGGCCAAGACTAACATCAGTGGCAGTTATCTCGCCCAGTTATCTAAAATGGGTACCTTGTGTATTGTGTAAACATCAGCATTGGGGAGACAAGTTTCAAGTTTCATTTATTAGGTTTTGCCCTGTGAGCCATTCGGCTCTTGAATCGGGTGCAACTGCAACAAACCAAAACATGAACAAGAAAACATCTTAAAGTGACTATGTGCAAACAGAAAATCCAAGAAAAGACAGCAAAATATTGCAGAAAAAGCACCGTACACCAACACTGTGTGCAAAAATCCCAGTGGGATGCAAGTCAAACAACAACAACCACAAGACAACTTAGATTAAGGCCATCAGTTTAACTCTGTACTACAACAAACAAACATGGCCAAACCGAAAAACTTTTCAAAAATCACCAAAATAAAGCCATAAAAGCAATGAAACAGTGGTCATAGGTGACCGAATTTTCACATTAAACGACGTAAACAACATGTACTACCAAACTCTGCAGCCATAATGGCAGACGCACATGGTGCTGGCCACCCATCACCTTGTGTGCCGTGCCGGCCTTCATAGGTGCTACACAGGGGGATCTTTGTCCTTCTACGTGTATGAGTGGGGAGCGGTAGTGTAGCGGTTAGCGCGCTGCGCTATGAACCTGGCTACCCGGGTTCGATTCCCGCTCACGGCTAACACCAGTGACGATTATCTGAACCGGTCCTGGGCCTCCTCTAGGTCGACTCAGCCTCAAATGAGTACCTGGTGCGGTGTGTAAACATCGCCACTGGGGAGACAAAGGCGGTCGGGCGTGGTGCTGGCCACCCACCCTCTCGTGTACCATTCCGGCCTTCATAGGTGCTCGCTAACAGCACTTGCCCCTACAGTCTGTTAAGGCTATACGGGGGATCTTTGTGTTTGCCACCGTGTGCCACCGTGTGCGCGCCCGCAGCGGGGAAGCCGTTTTTTACGCGCGACCCCACGGAGCTGCGCGGATCCTCGCTGAGCTCGCGGCTGCAGAAAAGTCAACGCGGCTTCGGCTTCACCATCGTGGGTGGCGACGAGCCCGAGGAGTTCCTGCAGATCAAGAGCCTCATCCCGGGCGGCCCCGCCGCCGCAGAGGGCCTCATGGAGACCGGTGCGTGCGTCTGTGCATGTGTGTGCGGGCATCGTGTCCTTGTGTGTGCATACAGCCTGTCTGTTTATGCTTGTGCGTGCGTGTCTGTGTGTGCGCATGTGTGTGTTCATTCATGCTATGTGTGTGTTCATTCATGCTATGTGTGTGTGTACGTTTGACCTGAGGGTGGAGTCCTTAAAACCCGGCAACCCGAATTCAGTTTCAGCTCACATCAGTGACGAATATCTGAATTTCTTATTGGCCTCCCTTAGGTTGACTCAGCCTTAAATGAGTACTGGGTGGGGTATGTAAACATCAATACTGGGTAGACAAAGGCGACCGGGCGTGGTGCTGGCCACACACTTCCTCATGTACCGTGCCATCCTCCCTCAATAGGTGCTCGCTAACAGCACTTCTCCCACCAGTCTGTTAAAGGCTACAAGGGGGATCTTTGTCTTTCTGTGTGTGCTGCCTTGCATCGTTGTGCGTGTTTCTTCATCTTGTCTGTGTGCATGTGACGGAGTACACGTGTATGTTCCTGTGTGTGGGGAGCTAAAGCACATGTGCGGTGGTGGTACATCTGCCAGTCATCTCAATCGGTCAACCCATGGCACCCGAGTCCGTTCCGCGACCTCCTGCCAGCAGCAAGAGCCTTCCAAACTTAATGCGCTGGCCTCAAAGTAGACCTAGCCTGGCACAAACACTGTTGTGACAAGCAGACAACATAATTGGAAGTGTCAAATATACTTTTATCTTCATTACAATTGTATTGTTTATGCAGAGGGACAGATTTATGAAGGAGAGATGTCGCTTGTTTGTTTTGGCGTCATCTGGTCCAACACCATTGGAGACTAGGCACTAAGAAAAGCTGTCTCGGGTGTGGACCAATCAACTTCAAGGACAGTGCATATCATTAACATTATCAGAGTTGTTTATTTTTGTTTGCATTTTTACTGCTTGTGTTGTGGTTATTGCAAACATGATGCCTTGTATAAAGGTGTCAGTTTTTGTACCAGTTGAAAGGGTAAAAACCTATCACTATAACTATATATGACTTGTATAGGATAATTCTAGATTTGAAGCTTTCGTGACTGCAAGGATTCATACTCTTAGTTTTTTCGGTAAAGTCACGTAGGTAAGAAATGAAATAAAAATTAATATTTTTTTTTTCATTTTTTACTTTTTGTATAGGATACCGTACTATTGTTGTTGTTGTTGTTGTTCTGCCGGTTGTTGACGCCTCTCCAGGAGACGTGATTGTGCGGGTGAACGACACGTGTGTGCTGGGGCACACGCACGCCCAGGTGGTCGAGATCTTCAAGTCGATCCCAATCGGGCAGCACATCGACCTGGAGCTGTGCCGAGGCTACCCACTGCCCTTTGACCCCGACGACCCCAACACGCACCTCGTCAAGTCGGTGGCCATCACGGATGAGCCGGTGTTCGTGAACGGCGGCCGCACCATGAGCGTGCGCAGCGCGCGCTCCTACGTGCCGGCGCCCGAGTACCGTGGTGGCACGCGGCCTGGCAAGATGAACCTGCCGCAGGTGAGCGGGGTCACAGCGGCCGTCGGGCGTTGGGTTGCATCGCGTGGGGTTGGCACACGTTGCTGCCCCGGTGCTTGCGATCCATCGTGGCAGACACCGTCCCGCAGAACCAGCTGCCTTCTGCAGAGGAAGTCGACATTTGAGGGTCGATGATTTGCCCCCTGATTGGGCTTAAATATCGAGGTGACAACCCACAGCGCTTCACAATGCAAACGAGGAAGGACAACTCGAGAGGATTACAGCGGAGAAAATTGGAGAGGGATAACGAACCAAGAGAGAGCATCGCGTTGAGGACAGCTTTGTCCTGGTGTTACAACTGTAGTGGGTTCAATTGAGGCGCACGCTCAACTTGGAGGCAACACTATTTATTAACGCATAACAACCAACGTGAACATTATACACAAGGTGGTGACCACCGTTCCTAACCTCACTAACACTCGGGGAATACTACACAGCGTGACCAGAGCAGGTGACGGGTTGCCTGGTCACAAACGACGATCGGAGACTCGAGTACCGCTGATGTCGTCTTCATCCCGGGGTTGAAGAGCCCAACTCTCTGTTCACCCCCCCCCCCCCGCTTGTAACTTCCGTTGCTCCGCCCGAGACCACGCCCCCTCTTCTCGATCCTTCGAGAAGGTCCGGGCCCCCAACCACGTGACCCCCAAGCTGCCCCCTGGGGCCCCTAGCCCCCCCTTTGTCCAGTCACGTGTCCTGTTGGGTTCACTCAGAGTTTCACCGCCTGACGCGACCTCCGTGACACCCGCCTACAGCATCCGTACCGAGCCAACACAGTAGTGACGTCATGTGTCCCTACGCTCGTACAGTCCCGACACAGTAGTGACGTCGTATGTCACGACACAATGAACACGCGCGCGCATACACACATGAGATGCAACGACCAATCAGAGTCCAGAGAAGTCCAATAACGAGACGGGATACAAAGTGCATGTCGATCCACAGTCGACTGCACCATTCCTCAGAGCTGTTCATCTTCACCCAGTCCCTCATGCCATCTCATAGGCTGCTGTCTCTTACTGACAAATGTAAATGATGACAACTTACACTGGTCAACACACTTTTTCTGCCATAAGGTATTACAACGGTTTTAAGGTAATTTTGGGGTGCTGATTCCCAATCTCACATCGGGTTTTTGAGATATAAAATATTGCATTTTCAATAAAAACTGCAGAAGAAAAATATTAAATAAATGTGGATATCTACATAAAATGATATTATAAACACACTATCTTAAAAATACAGTACCATATTTTAACACTAAAGCAGTCACTGACTCGCAACAACTTGCAATCATAAGTGACAGAGTTAATCTCGGGTAAAATCAATGAAAATGGGGTATGCCGATAGCATAAAAATGAGATGTGATAGAGCAAATCTGAGATCAGATTTGGAATCAGCACCCTGAAATTAGTCTAAAACAGCTGCAAAAGTCCAGGCCAGAAAAAAATGTTTTTTTTTGTTGACCAGTGTAATAGATACTGGACGCTCTTCCCTCTCCACCAATGAGGCTGAGTGATTGCGGTCAGGTGGTTAGTCGCCCCTTATGACTCTGCTTTCCCTTCTACCATGGGTTAATTATTGAGTTCTCCACCCACCAGACTGTTTCCATCTCATCCACACCGCAGGTCACAACATCACATTCGCCCACCCATTCACTCACCCACACACCACGCTCCAGGCCACAACACTGCTATATCTACGATGGAATTCTCTCCCCCTCTAAGTAACCTTGCTCAGCTCCAACACGCCACGCTGTCATCCACTACAACTTAGTGCTGTATCATGGGGCCTATTTTGCCAGTATCAAAGTATGAAAAATAAGAATTGGTTTTACCCTTTCTGGCAGTAAAACAGGTGTTAAGATGTTCAAACACCAAATAGGTACCTTTTGCAACGAATTTTTATTCATTGCCTTTGAAACTACCATGCTCCTTTTGACGATCTATGGTCTAACATTGATGAGACTAAACTATAAGAGAAGCTGTCTCCGTTTCGATTTAAAGCTTTCGTGACTGCAGGGATTCATCTTCTTGGTTCTTTCGGTAAAGTCACGTAGAAGGGAAATAATAAAATAATAAAAATTTAACCAATCAGTTTCTCCTGCAGACGAGTGAGCACACAGCGCCAGCACGCCTCACAGCGTCGTCCCGATTAATTATCTCCACTCCGTCGACTCTGCGGATCCCTTTTCGCCAGTGTGGGCCCCTACGCCCTTCGTAGACGCTCAGCGAGCATGTGTGCCGACAGGACAAGGCCCTGGCGATTACGTCACAGCCCGAGCTCATCACCGTGCACGTGGCCAAGGGCGCAAGCGGCTTCGGGTTCTCCATCGCGGACGGGCCGAGCGGACAGCGCGTGCGGCAGGTTATGGACGCCCAGCGCTGCCGGGGCCTCAAGGAGGGCGACCTCCTGCTCGAGATCAACCGCGAGGGGCTGCACGGCGCCAAGCACGCACAGGTCGTGCAGAGGCTCAAGGAGTTCAACGTCGGCAGCACCGTGACCTTCCTGATCCAGCGCGGGGGTGAGCACGGGGCCTGACGGGCTTCACACTCGCTCTGCGCTGTGTCTCGGCGTGTTGTGTCTCTCTGTGCTGTGTCTCTGCACTGTGTCTGTCTGCGCTCTATCTCAGTGTGCTATGTCTCGACATGTTGTGTCTCTCTGTGTGCTATGTCTCGGCATGCTGTCTGTCTGCGCTGCCTCTCGGTATGCTATGTCTCTCTGTGCTGTGTCTCACTGTGCTGTGTCTCTGCACTGTGTCACTCTGCGCTTTCTCTCTGCACTGTCTCTCTGCGCTGTCTCTGTGTGCAATGTCTTGGCATGCTGTGCCTCTCTGCTGTGTCTCTCTGTGTGCTATGTCTCGGCATGCTGTCTGTCTGCCCTGTCTCTCTGGATGCTATGTCTCTCTGTGCTATGTCTCTGTGCTGTGTCTCACTGTGCTGTGTCTCTGCACTGTGTCACTCTGCGCTGTCTCTGCACTATGTCTTGGCATGCTGTGCCTCTCTGCTGTGTCTCTCTGTGTGCTATGTCTCGGCATGCTGTCTGTCTGCGCTGTCTCTCTGCACTGTGTCTCTACGCTGTGTCTATCTGTGCTGTGTCACCCTACGTGGCCTATCAATGCAACCGCATCATCACACCCGTTGGCATCATGGCTGGCAAGAGACTCATTCGATAATCGTGCGACCAGCAGCACGCCTGGCTGTGTCTAACCTGCGTTGACAGTTACACACTTCACTGCCTCCTCTAGGTTGGCTGTGCCTTAAATGTGCATCTCGTGGAGCGTGTTGACGTTAACGCAGCCAGGCATAGCACGGGTCCCACTGTGTCCCACTGTGGTTTCGTGTCACTCCAGCCTAACCACCTACTTGTGAACGTCGCACAGTCAAACACCACACACAGAGCAGCAGGCTTGGTGTAGGGGCCTCTCTCGTCTTGGGAATACAATGATTCCCACCCCCCCGGCCATAGCAATTCAATGACTCACCCCGATACGATTGCACAATGTTGTTTGTACAGATTTGGCAATACTCTGAGCCTAAAGGCACGAGGCAAATTACTCTATAAATGGTATCGATCATAAACAATTATAAATTTAATTGATGATTTTATGAAGTTAGAAATTTTATTTGGGTCATGTGTCAAGTTTTGTTGTGTTTAACCAAGGTGAGTACTCGAGTAGCCAGGATGATACTCTTTGGTTCTTTCGGTAAAGTCACGTAGGTATAAAATAAAATAATTTGCAAGAGTGACCTTGTTCACCAAAATGACAGAGAGAAAAGCAAATAAAATATAACAAAGTACAGCGATGAAGTAAACAGCGATGAGCACACGTAGATGATCTATGGGTACCGACTGCGCTACATGCTGGTTTGTTTCGATTTAAAGCTTTCGTGACGGCAGGGATTGATATTCTTGGTTCTTTCGGTAAAGAACCAAGAATATGCTGGTGTGTCTCGCTGTCTTTTGGGAAGCAGCAACGAGAAAATAATTTTAGTCTTAACTCTACACCCTGTTTTAATTTGACATCGGTTGTGTGTGCGTGCACGTTGCCTCGTGTTGTCTGCTGAGCGCGTGAATTGTGCGCCCGGTGGTGAAGGCTGTGGTGTGTTCTTGTTTCCAGGTTCCTACCCTCAGAAGAGTCCCAAGCCGGTGAGTAGCCAATGCCTACGCACGTTTCATGCAGAGGTGCGAGAACATCACGTGGCACTGCTGGGTGGTAGCGCTCTCTCCGTTCCCTCGTTTATGATGCCAAGCTTCCGTGCTCACTTCCTGGGCGTGCGCGCTGCCCGTGGCGGTTGCCATCTGTACCGGGCCCGGGCCTCCCCTAAGCAGACTCGGCTTCGGTAGGAGCCGGCGCTCGCTGGGACGGTGTTCCCTGTGTAGCACGCGGCACGTGCGGCGAGGCCCGGGCATCGCTTGTTTGGGAGACCTCTACTGGATTTAGGCGACAGCTCGTTTGTGTGTGTATGTAGGGGAGTGGTGGTGCAGCGGTTAGCGCTACGCTGCGCTATGAACCTGGCCTTCCGGGTTCGATTCCCGCTCACGGCCAACATCGGTGACGATTATCTGAACCGGTCCTGGGCCTCCCCTAGGTCGACTCAGTCTCAACTGAGTACCTGGTGCGGTGTGTAAACATCGCAACTGGGGAGACAAAGGCGGTCGGGCGTGGTGCTGGCCACCCACCCCCTCGTGTGCTGTTCCGGCCTTCATAGGTGCTCGCTAACAGGGTATATTTTTCTTTGTGCGTGCATTTGTGTATGCGTATCCATGTGTGTCTGTGTGTATCCGTGTGTGTGTGTCCACGTGTTTATACCTCCGTGTACGTGTGTGTGTGTGTCTCAGGGCCCGAGGCGGCACGTCGTGCCTCAGTCGAGTCAGCTCTCGGATGTGATGCTCCCATTGCTGGTGAACCAGGGGCTGGCACGTGGCGGCGGTGGCGGTGGCCGCTCCGGCTCCCCCACTCCCTCCAGCAGCCCCGACAGCCGGCACCCGGACGCGTACCGCCTGTACCGCGAATCGCGCTCTATCTTCGACAGCAAGGGTCAGTGTCCCCATGCCAGGCTGCCTGGCCGACGGCACCGCCCCCGTCAGACGTACGAGAGCCGTCTTGGCACCGGCTTCGAGTGCGGTGATTGCCCCCCGACGCTCGTCAGTGCGGGGATTTTTAAACCATCGCTACGGCGTTGCAGAGCCATCCCGTCTCGTTGACGGCCGTGCTCTTGCGTTTGCCGTTTGGTGCTAAACGTTGGACGTGTGATGTCTTGTGTGGGAGCAGTGGCAATACCATGGAATGTTCATCTCGTGTGTTTTGGTTACCGTATTGTGTACAGCAGAGGGTCTTCAGTTCCACTGGAAGTCACTTTGCAATGGCCAAAGGAACAGTCCCAGTCACAGACTGGCCTACCACTTGATAACACTGGAGTGCGCTGGCAGCCCACGTGCCGACGCGCCATGTGCTGTCGGTGTAGTGGCTCGCTTGCTGATCCACGTGTGACCCTTCCTCTCAGTGGAGTCGTAGGCGTGCACCTCTCCATCCTGTGCACCTGACCGCGAACGTGAAGTTCGCGTCTCCAGAGCTCTCATCTCTCGGGGTGGTGGGGCACTGCCCCGAGCGGGCGGGCAGGCGGGCGGGCGGGCGTTGGGCCGAGGGCAGCATGCACCCGGTTGCCTCACACATGCCGCGTGTCTCCCCACAGCGGCGTCCGACTACAGGGAGATGGACATCCTGTTGCGGCGGCACGAGAGCGGCTTCGGCTTCCGCATCCTGGGGGGGAACGAGCCTGGAGAACCCGTGGGTGGCGCGGCACTACCACTGGCACTGTGCCATCACTGGCAGCATACCGCCACTAACACAGCCTGATACATTGACACTGCATAGTTAACTTTGCAAGCAAGTTGGGTGTGGTGCTTTTTAATCCTCTCTCACATAAATCATATCTGGTTCATCTGCACACTATTGCCCACACCAGGCCCTGCCTTTAACAGAGCGGCCACAAAGATTCTGGGATGCGCGTTTGTCGCGCGATGCGATTGGTCACTCGTGATGATGATTGTGGCGATCGGTCTCCCGAGCTCGGATAAATTGCTTCTGGTTCGAGACGCAGCCACCCGGCTCCTCTAGAGGGGAAGGAACTGTGAGCGCATCGCTCCTCCTGTGGGAGCGGTGCGAGGGAAAAAGCAGAATGGGAATTGTTGTGACCTGCAGTGTGGCGAGTGCGTGGGACAGTGAGAGTGTTGTAGTTGATGTGTGTGGGGAGCGGCACGTGAAGTGGGGAGTGCGTGTGAGTCCTTGTATGTTTGCTTATGTATGTGTATATGTAGTGAGTTGAACTGAGTCGCAGACGTACTCTTTGGAGGCAACACATTTATTAATACCAACACAAAGGGGTAACTGCCCCTTAACCGGATAACAACCTATGGTGGTGGACCACCAGGCTAACTACACTACAACGGACCGGACCCCAGCTCGGGTCCAGGTCCACGTGTTGGAGAGTCTGTAGGACGTAGAACGTAGATTTCTTCAGGATGAACAACAGCAGCCGGTCCCTCTCTGGGACCCGGCTTATATCCTCTGTGGCGTGGCTGGCTCCGCCTTTAGCCACGACCACCTTCTAGAACCCTCGAGCAGGATCTCGGCCCTGACACGTGTGACCCCCCCTAGCCCCCACCTGGGGGGGCCCTGTGTAGACTTTACCGGTCACGTGTCCTTCGGGGTCAACCAGAGTGCCATGGCCCTTAGTAACCCCATGGCCGGCACTCTCACACCCTACCCTGTAGGGGTCGGCACTGCACGCAAATCGTGGTGCCATCCAGCACTGCCAGTCCAGCGCTCACCGAGCCCCTCTAGGACCGGTACTGCACCCACATACACGTGGTGCCCGCGATGTCAACACATCGCACGCCGTGCCTCTCCTGGGCCGGCATTACACAGTGACATCCGCGATGTCACTACAAGTATATATATGTGAGTGTGAGGAGCGGTAGTGTTGTGGTTATTGTGCTGCGCTACGAACCCGGCAATCTGAGTTCGATTCTGACTCTCGGCCAACACCAGTGACGATTATCTGCAGCGGTCCTGGGCCTCCCCTAGGTCGACTCGGCCTCAAATGAGGACCTGGTGCGATGTGTAAACATCGCATCTAGGGAGACAAATGTAGCTGGTCGTGGTGCTGGCCACCCACCCGGTCGTGTGCCACGCCAGCCTTCATAGGTGCTCGCTAACAGCACTTTCTCTCAGTCTGTGAAGGCTGTGGATGGGTGATCTTTGCCTTTGAGTGCGAGTGAGGTTGTTGTTGTGACTTGGGGTGCAGTGAGTGGGTGAGTGAAGGTGTTGTTGTTGTGACGGGCGGTGATGGCGTGCATCAGATTGTGATCGGCTCGATCGTGCCGCTGGGCTCGGCGGACGCGGATGGGCGCCTGCGCACGGGGGACGAGCTGGTGAGCGTGGACGGCGTCGCCGTGCTGGGCCAGTCCCACACGCACGTCCTCGGCCTCATGCAGCAGGCGGCCAAGAAGGGCGACGTCAGCCTCACCGTGCGGCGCCGGGGCTCGCCCGCAGGTATCACCGCACCCTCACGGGGCTCTCGGGGCTCTCGGGTGCGCGTGTGAGAGCGCAAGTGTGTGTGGCGAGCGGTGGCGCAGCGGTTAGCGTGCTGCGCTATGAACCCGGCATCCCGAGTTCGATTGTGGCCCTCGGCCAACACCAGTGACGGTTATCTGAACCGGTCCTGGGCCTCCCCTAGGTCGACTCGGCGTCAAATGAGTACCTGGAGCGGTGTGTAAACATCGCCACTGGGGAGACAAAGGTGGTCGGGCGTGGTGCTGGCCACCCACCCCCTCGTGTACCGTTCCAGCCTTCATAGGTGCTCGCTTACACCACTTGCCCCAACAGTCTGTTAAGGCTATACGGGGGGGATCTTTGTCTTTGTGTGTGAATCCGTAGGTGAGTGTGTGTGAGGATTTTAACCCCCATCCCAAGCGGCGAGGAGTGGCCGGCCGGAGTGATTCGATAATGAATCGGGTTTCAACTAATTTAGTTCCATTACAATTTTGGCGAATTGGGCGCCAGATTTACGTGGACCCCTAACCTCTGACCCCCGACCCCCGTGCCGCCACAACAGAGGGAGAGCAGTGGCAGGGGCACGACTCATCGACGCTGCTGCACGGGGAGGGGTTCTCCGGTGGCCGGGAGGGGTTCCCCGGTGGCCCGTCGGGGTCCGGGAGCGCACGCGCCCCGTTCGGGGGGGACGGGGCCTACACGGGCGGCACGCGTGACGTCCTCCTGCACCGCGGGGACAACGAGGGCTTCGGATTTGTGCTCATCTCAGCGCTGCCCTTCCCAGAGAGCAACGGCACTCACGGGGGTACGGGCTGCAACCACGCTCGCCAGACACGCTCACGAAACCACACCATATACACCACACTGACGACCCACTCCATACACGCCACACTCACCACCCACACCACACTCGCCATACCGGAGTGTGCACAGCACAGCACCGACACTCGCCAACCATACTCGCCACGTAACAAAGACAAAGGCTCGGTGGGACCACGTGGTGCGAGGCTGAGTGGGATTGTGGACCTCGTGCAGATGGGGATGTCCCGCACAAGATCGACCGCATCGTGGAGGGCAGCCCAGCGTCGCGCTCGGGCCAGCTGGAGGTGGGCGACCGCATCGTGGCGGTGAACAAGCAGCCCATTGTCCACCTGAGCCACGACCAGATCGTCAGCCTCATCAAGGCCGAGGGCAACACCATCCTCCTACGCATCGTGCCTGCCCGTGGCAAGACCCCCCCCCTCCTCCCACAACACTCACCGCACTCACCACACTCACCGCGCTCACCGCACTCACTAACACAATAACTAATATACTAACGTGCTCACTAACACACTGGCTAATACGCTCCCGAACACTCGCTCGCACACTTGCTAGCACGCTCACTATCAAGCTTACGAAGACGCTTGTCGACATGCCCACTGATATGCTCGCACCCACACTCGCGCCCACTACCGAGCCAGCGGTGGACGCAGCACGTTCCCACGTCGCGAGCGCGATGCTCACTTCCGCCGTGTTTCCTGCAGACTCGGCCGCCCTCTCCCCCATCAACAACGACGACAACTTCTCCGGCAGCCATGCGTCCAGCGCTTTCCGCTCCACGGACACGCTGGGGTAACTCGCACGACGAGACGCGTCACAATGACAAACACGACGAGACACGTCGTGCTGACTCACATGATGGGGTAACAGGCGCGTCTGGGTATAACAGGTGCGTCTGCCAAGAGACTACAGGCAGCATGGGGTTTTCTTGTAGAGGCAGCGCACACAGTCGGTTTCTCACCTCTTTGGGAAAAGATTTGGATTCTCTCCCCTCGTATGCACATCGCTTTCCTCCCACATCAAACCGTGAGAGTTGAGCTGACGCCCGCACGTCCAGAGTAAACGCAAACTCTGCGCGGCGAGAGAATAACGAGAATATTGAAATGTCGTGCAAGCTGAGTCGTGATGCCCTCTCCTGTGCCATTGCTGTCCCAGGCCTGACCCACGCAGCAGGAAGGACGTGAAACCCGACCCCAAGTCCTCACAGGTGAGGGGGGGAAGGAGGGGGAGGAGGAGAGGTCAATGGGCACAAAGGGTCGGCACATGTCACCAAGATAGCCACATACAGTATCTACGCACACATGTACACATTAGCAAGTACAGTAAACCCTCACGAATGCAGAATTCATGAATGCAGAAACCTTAATAATAGGTTGTTTACCTTTTTTTCTGGCAACCAAACTGAAACCTTTTTTTTACGAGGAATCATGTTTGCATTAACCACAATACCTGCAGTCAGAATGCAAACAAAAAGCACACTGATAATGTATGCATCGTCCTTGCAGAAACCTTGTTCCATTGGGAAAAATGGGGTTACGTTCCTGGTACGAGTGAACATAAGGGGGAATTGCTAAATGTTTAATAACAATGACTACAATACATAAATAATAAAGAATGATATTTTTTTAAATATTACATTTGATGATGATTTTACGACGACGATGGTTGGTGGTGGTGCTGGTGATGAATTCAGGAGGATGACTCCTCTGGAGATGCCGGTGTTTGATAACACACAGTTGTCGTTTTACCACTGGGGAGTGCAGCAGCAACACTTCCCCTGATTGTATTCACGTTCTTTTTAATGGACCTCGCAGTCGACTCGTTTATACCAAAATGTATAAACGATTTGAAGCTTTCGTGACTGCTGGTTCTTTCGGTAAAGTCACGTAGTTAGAAATAAATAGCATTGCCACTCGTGCACCGCCCGTGCTGCTGCTGCTGTTGATACACTTGGGGGGCTACGCCCATCCCCAAACCTTTATAAAGTTTGCCTTTAGAGGCTGACTCCTTTGCCTGATGAGGACCGCTTGTGTTGCGATCGAAACGTGATTTGTTTTGATTTTATTTCTAACTACGTGACTTTACCGAAAGAACCAAAGAGTATGTATAAACGAGTCGACTGTAAGTACGTATGAAGTAAAAATGCACAAGCTTCCTGTGAGACTAAGGACTCAGCAGGCAGCTGAGGGTGCGTGCCTAATCTTCGCAGACAGTTTCAAATGTATCAACATTCTACACGTACCTCCCCGGTATCGGTGGTCTGGCACTACGTACACTCACAAATACAGTAAAAACTTGGATTGCGAGCATAATTCGTTCCGGAAACGTGTTTGTAATCCAAAGCACTCGTATATCAGTTGTGATCACGTGATGCTCGGCAGACAAAGCGTATACACGCACTGCTCGTATTGCAAGACCTCGCTCGTTTATCAAATTAATATTTATTAAAAAAATTTGCTCGTCTTGCAAAACACTCGCAGACCAAGTTACTCGCAGTCCAAGGTTTTACTGTACTGGAGTCCGGCGGGTCGCGAATAGGGAATTAGCGTGCACTTAGTAAATCGCAAATATGTGAACTCGCAAATCCATAACTCGCGTATAGCGAGGGTTTACTGTATACATGAATCAAGTACACAATAATTTGCTCTACCCTGTGAGTCGCGCCAAGAGGTGTGCACCTTGCAGCCTCTGGGTTCACTGAACCCAGCTGACGGTGCCACCCAGACTGACTTCATATTGGCCTCTACACTTTACATTAGGTATCAGATGATTCTGAAATAATTAACTTGAAAAGACACTAACGACGCACGGACCACATACTAACTACACCTTAACCATATATTCACCCCACACACAGACCACCGCGGTACGACCCTGGTGACCCAGGGTCGGCTCTGCCCGTGGCAGCACACGACCCCGCCGTAACCCCGGTGTAACCCCGCCGTGCACCTCACCATTGCCCCCGGGAATCCCCTGGGTGGACTTGGTTCGAGCGCCAGGCGCGATGGTAATGCGGGCGCCGTCGTCCATCCTGGACAGGCGAGGCCTGCCCCCCTCCCCCTCGTGCGTGCCACGCGGGCCTCGGTGTTCGTTCAGCAGCCGCACTTGCCTTTTTCGCCGCCGCCACCGCCGCAGGTGTCCATGTACTATCTGGTGGACCTGGAGCGGGGCCCCTATGGGTTTGGGCTGAAGCTGGACGGGGGCCGCGAGTTCAACCGCGACCTCACCATCGTGTCGCTCGCGCCCGACAGCCCCGCCATGCGCAGCGGCAAGATACAGGTGACGTCTCCCGTGCATGCAGCTGCCTCGGCTGCCGGATTGTGCATCTGGGTCATGGATCTCCCCTGGTCCTTCAGAACCTTTGCCCTCGGTATCCTGGTTTCTTGATATCCCGGGTCTATGGTCTCCTGCGATCCCTGGCTTTGCTTTCATGACATCCCCGGGTCTCGCCGTGCCCCCGTGGGGTGAGTAGCACCTCGCAATCGAGTTCCCCGAGTCCCGCTCTGCGTCTGGTATCTCCCGGATGACGACGTCGGTGGCTGACGCGAGTCCCCGTGTCCCGCGCAGGTGGGGGACCGCATCATGGAGATCAACGGGGAGAGCAGCAAGGACATGACGTACCAGCGCGCGATCGACGCCATCAAGGCCAGCGGGCGGCGCGTACACCTGCTCCTCAAGCGACGCGGCGCGCCCGTCACGGACTACGGTTAGCGAGGACGCCCTCACCCACAGGCATCGCTCCGGTGGCGATGAGCGCACGCGTACCGCACACACCTCCGCGTTCGGCGGCGCTCACCCGTGCTCACCACCCTGCTGCTGTTGCCGTGAGCGCTGTCGGCGAGCACCCATTAAGACGCGCGTAGCACATGAGAAGAGCGGAGCGGAAAACGCTCCAACGAGCCTTGCTCGGGACTGTCCTGCTTGGACGCGTTTGACCTCTCGGGGAGTTTGGATCGCTAGCACAACACTACACGTCAGGGTATAACACTGAAAGCTCCATATAAACGAGTGAGCAACCGACTTTCTGTCCACTGGTCACCGTGCAGCCTCTTGCACGCACGAACGCTTGCGCGTCACTCCCATGCATGCATGAGTCCATCATCTGTGCGTCGGATGGTGAACTCGCCATGCAACCAATAGCGGCTGCACCACGGCGCCCTCCAAGGAGGAGACCTCACCCCATCGGATGACTCAAAGGAGGCTCCCCACTATCCGCAGCGGTCATCCCAACACCGCTAAGGGAGAGAGATGGTGCCACTTGCAAATGAGATCCCTGTTACACAGTTTCCCAAGCTTCTGCTGCTTGTGCGGTTTAGAAGGCTATACTTTCTGACCTTTATGGCTCTCAGGTACGCGGTCTGGGATCTTGGTAAATGTTCAGGTTGATGTTCACATACGGTTACTCTTTTGAGCCTGCAAGGCATTGTGGATTGGTCCGTAACTCTGTGCCCTGATTGTGTACTCTTTACCGGTGTTCAGACACATTCCAGGCTTTTACGTCACCTTGGCATTGTGTGTAAAAAATATTCCCGTAGTGATTTTTGTAAATGTGTAAGCGTGCAATGTCTTTGGTGTGTGGGTATAATGTGCATGCTGAATAGAAATCTGCGGAAGTAATACTGTACTGTCAACACATCTGTAATCCAGCCCTGTGGATGCAGGGATGGTTGGCAAATTGCAGAAAATTTCACAATTTGGTTGCCATCGCCTGGCTTCCGGCCAGGGTATGATGGCAGTACAGCAAGTTAATTAAATTATATCTGTACGGGGATTGAGTCTTATACCCCCTCTCGCACACGTGGATTTTCGCCGGATTTCCGGTTTCCTCCGGCATGTATAAACACCAATTATTGGTGCAGGCCAAACATCCCATATCGGACCACAGAGTTTGGGCAATTGTTGGAGCCGATTCTGATGGTCTGCGGATTCCTGCGCGTGCGTGCAAACACTGCGCGCATTAGGAACTCTGCAGCGTTTGAGACGCAATTTGCATGAATGCTTCCGCGATAAAAATGTTATTATTGTGCTCGACACCAGATTCCAGTTGCACCCTTCCAAGTGAAGCGCTGAAACTTTATTGACAAGAATCCATTGTTCCCACGTGCGATTAGGGAGTTGTCGCTTCCGCAGATTTATATCAGGGCTTGTTGAGAGACGCCACGTGGCGTCTGTGCACCCTCGCTCCCCCGCTCTCTAACTCTGAATGTTGGGCTCTCCTTTGTCTCCCTTCAGGGGTGGTTCCTTCCCATCTCTTCATGTATTTGCAAAAATGACACAAGTACGAACCCCTTTGTTCCCTCCTCCTCTGGGCCTCCCTGGGCGAGACGGTTTGTAAATGTTTGCATGCCTCGCGAGCTCCTTGAATGCACGCCCGTCCGCCCGCTCGCCTCGACGGCTCACTTGCATGCACACTCGTTCTTTTTCTCGCGAGCTTGCACACTTGCTCATCCTCTGTCTCGCTCGCTCATCTGCTCACTCGCTTGTACACTCGCTCACTTGCTTATCCGTTCTCCTGCTAATGCACTCGCACACATCCTCATTCGTTCACTCACCTATTCAACAGTCTGCTCATCAGCTCTCTCACCCACTCACTCGCTGTCTCCACTTACCTGGTCATCAGCCCAATCACCCGCTCACTCCTGCATGATCAACACCACCACCACCACCACCACCACCTCCTCCACAACTCTGGTGGCTCTGCTCAGTTGCTCCTGTTGAATTGAGACGGTTTGGCTCGGAGGGAGGGTCCTCGTGATGATCATGTGCAGGTCACACACACACGCAGCCTGGATTTTGTGTAGAGAGGTCGAGGCTGTTGCTTGGGCGAGGGACAGAAGTGCGCGGGAGGATGGATTACAGTACAACAGGGCCTCTCAGTCGGTTCGTTTCACCATGGCCCTGTATCATGGCTGAGTGAACAGCTCAACAGCAGCATCTTGGGACCGATTGATTACTTGACTTCTGGGGTGCTGGAAAGTCCATCTCCTGGCCCGTGCTGCTCACTGCCACAGACCTCCCAATATAAACAGTGCAGCATTCGCAGCCCTGCTGACCACGTGCTCCACGGAGCCCTTCAAAGGCCTGCCAATAGCCACGTGACCCAAAAGCCACCCTGTGGTGTATGTCACAAGGCGTCTATTATCAGGTGACCAATCATACATGCAGCACAGACACTGGAGATGCACAACGCAGAGACGTCCAGGTCGGGGTGGGCGGTGCGTGTGGGCAGGAAGGAGACGGGAGGCAGCAGAGGGGTTGGAATTCCCCAGTGCTCACAGAGCCACCTGAAGGAGCACTCCCATCCTGGCATAGCACGCACATGCAAACACACATAGCACGCACATGCAAACACACAGCACGCACAGCATGCAAACACACAGCATGCACAGCATGCAAACGCACAGCATGCAAACACACATCACGCACAGCATCCAAACACACAGCACGGACAGCACGCAAACACACAGCACGCACAGCACGCAAACACACAGCACGCACAGCATCCAAACACACAGCACGGACAGCATGCAAACACACAGCACGCACAGCATCCAAACACACAGCACGCACAGCATGCAAACACACAGCACGCACAGCATGCAAGCACACAGCACGCACAGCACGCAAACACAGCATGCAAATGCAGCACGCACATGCAGCACACATGCAGCACACATACAGCACACATACAGCACACAACATCCACACACACAGCACGCATACAGCACACATACAGCACACATACACAGCACGCACAGCACCGATATACCTTGTGCACACACAGAGCAAACTGAAAATAGTTTTCAGTCCGCCCAGGTCTATCCAAACTGTACAGTAGAGCCTCGCCAAGGCGTGATATCGGTTCAAAATTAGTTTTGACGATGGTGCTGCGAATCATATTTAGCCATCGATTCTTAAAAAATCCCCACGCACACAACTTGCTGTACTGCTCGCCACTCCATCTCCTCTTCGACATAGGAGTAGAAGCGTGCATCACCATGGCCAGTGCTGATTATGTAGGCACAGCGGCATATACGGTGAGGACAGCTGTTGGCAGAGTTGGCTGCAGTTCGATTGTTTCCCACAGGGATTCAGGCGGTGATAGTGGCACGGCATGGATCTCACCGAGATTGGGTGCTCAACAAAACGTGTTGGCATCCATCGGTCAAAACAATCATGGCTCCTTAACCATGGTGAGAACCAGGTGAAATTCACTTGAGTTCATCGCCCGAGCCAACGGTGGAAATCCCACGTTTATTTACCAGGGACCACATTTTGTTAGAAGGATGGGTAATGACCCCCTGTACCAAGCGCCACCGTCGGTGCCGCTTGGTGCATCGTAGCACACAGCTCCCACCCCCGTGTGCCCCACCGCGGCGCCACGATTGCAGCACGGGGCGCGCCCTCGCCCAGACTCCGCACGGCCAGGGCTCCATTAAACGGTTCCGTGTCGCGCCACCGCGCGCGCTCGCTCGCTCGCTACTGCTGCGCTTGCCGGGTGCAGCCGCAGTGGTGCGCAAGGCCCGGAGTCTCGCAGTTGCTGACGCGTGTAGGTAGATCACACACTCGCCATTCGATCCGTTCTCATAACTCAGCGGTTTTAGTGTTTGGTGCCACCCGGGCACCGGTCTGTTGCACGTTCGACCAGCGATGACTGCACGTTTAGCGTGGGTGGGTCATGTCTGTCGCAATAATGCCCTTGATATCACACCACTGGATTGTTGGATAGAGTTGATTCAAGTTTTGGGTTGAGATATTACAGTTGTAAGGTTGTGTCACAGGGTCGTGTCGTAGGTTCGTATTGTGTTTAGGAGTCATGTCGTGAAATCGTGTCATTGGGTTATTTCGTAGGTTTGTGTTGAGTCGGAGGGACGTGTTGTAGTGTTGTGTAGTGTCATAGTGTTGTGTCGTAAAGCCGTGTCAGGGCCGTACGGTGTTGTAGGGCCATATTGTAGGGTTTTGTTGTAGGGTCGAGCCACGTTCTAGGGCTGTGTTGTTGTGGGGTCGAGCCGTATTGTTGGGCTGTGTTGTAGGGTAGGGCCGTGTCGTAGGGTAGTGCCGTGTCGTAGGGTAGTGCTGTGTCATAGGGCCTGGTTGTAGGGCCGTGTTGCGTGGCGCTTCGGCACCAGTTTTGGCCTCGTGAACTCAACGGTCTCCGCTCTCTGTGTTGCAGATCCCAACTCCTCGCGGAGCCCAACGGCTCCTCGCCGCGCCACCTTCGGCTCGCCGGCCGCCTCGGTCCCCACCGGCGCTGGCGGCGGCTCCACGCTGCCCCCCCGCGTGGAGCGCGGCGCCGACCCCCACGCGGCCCGGCTCCATGCGCGCGAGCGCGTCAGAGACAGAGAGAGGGAGGCCGAGGCGAGAGAGCGACAGTGGGAGGAGAGACAGCAGGAGAAAGAATGGCAGCAGGAGAGAGAGAAGGAGAGGGAACGGGAAAAGGAGAGGGAGAAGGAACGAGAAAAGCAGAGTGCGCGGGAGAGGGAACGGGAGGATAGGGACAGGGAAAAGGAGAAGGAAAGAGAAAGAGAGAGGGAACGGGAAAAAGAGAGAGTACGCGAGAGGGAACGGGAGAAGGAGAGGGAACGAGAGAAGGAACGGGAACGGGAGAGAGAACGGGAGAGAGAACGGGAGAGAGAACGGGAGAGAGAACGGGAGAAGGAACGGGAGCGAGAACGGGAGAGTGTGCGGCAGCAGAGAGAGTTGATGGAGAGGGAGCAGGAGAGGCTGAGGTTCGCTCGGGGCAAGGAGCAAGACGGCGTTGTAGCCAGCAAGTCGAGCGTGCAGGATGAGGTCGACCACCAGTCGGTGAAGTATGTTGGAAAGCAGCAGCAGCAGCAGCTCCGGCCCCCCAGGGAGAAGATCGCGGACGCGCTGGACGCTGCCGCACAACGCGTGGAGCCGAGCAACGGTGGCGGCGGTCATTCACGGAGGACGGAGGCCGGCCCAGAGACGGAGTCGCCGCCGGGCCCGGGGTCGGCGGAGCGTGGCGACGCAAGGCCTCGCGTGGACAGCGCGAGCTCGGGCTGGACCGACGATGGCACGGGCCGCAGGACCCTGGCGCCGGGGCCCTGGAAGGTGCCGGCTTCCGACAAGTACCCGGCTCCGCTGAAATCGTCACGTGGGAAAGCGAGCAGGAAGTGAGGCGCCAGGTCGATCGGCGCCGCGCCGCAGCGGTGGTGCCCAGAGACAGCGACAGCCGCCCGCCCCGTGCATTGACATGGAGGACCCAAGGGCGTGTGGCCACTGATCAGAATTTAACTTTTTTTGTACAAGTCTGGGGAATGTCACCGTGCGTTGTGTCGCCATGGCCTCTGTTGAAGTGATTACTGTGGCTGCAAGGGCTTAGCAGTGTGAGTGAAGCGGTTTATTGTGGGTACAGCACTGCTGATGACTGCCACGGGGACTGCACCATCCCTGCTCTCCCTCTAGAGTTTGACTCCATCTCCCCACCCGGACCCCTGAAGACGCCACCGGTTTACCCTCTGCGTCCACCCTCTCTGTCGCAAGACGCCGCAGGCTCGGGGAGACGGCACGAGTCACAAACGAGGCTCCGCTGTCGTCTCGGTCACGTCGCCCACTCGGCGCGCGTCCCGTCATCTGCGGTGATGGGGGGAGCGGTCGTTTCTGGTTTTCACAGATACTGCATGAGAAGGCGAAGTCTCAAAATGATCACAACCTCAACAACCTTTACTCGAACGCTCGAATCATTCCACAGGGTCCCACGGCCTTTCGTGGGGGAGGTAAAATGCGCTCCGCGTCCGTGAGCGCCTTCCCCATCACAGCGCCCGGCCGTCTCGCCGCTCGTCATCGCCACGAATTCTTCATCAGCGTCCGGCGGCGGGTGTCGAGGTGTCGTGCTCCCTGCGTGACGCCCGCGGCCAAGTTAGGCAAGGGATGGTCTCCCTGCGCAATGGGCGGTGAGGTCGGCACAGCAGAGCGCCGATCTCCGTCGCCGTCTTCACAACCGTGGCGCACCGGCCGGACCGCGACGAGGATTGTCGCTTCCATCTGGGATTTCGGAAGGGGGGGGGGGGGCTTCCCATAAAATGTAGAATTTTTCTTAAAATAAAAAATAATAGTAAGCAGAAGCAGCTCCTCTGAGATGCAGTTCTACTTTACATTAATAATACACATAAGCGGATGGGAAATATTAACCTGTCACTAAGAAATTTTTGCAAATATGCACGTGACATTTTCTGTGCTTTGTGGAAACTAACTCAATACAGAGTTGATTTAAAACTCAAGGGATTCACACTAATAACGCAGTAAGCAATGGGAAGTGATGTAAGTTGATTTACAGATGTGAATCTCCGTACGGCAGTTGCAGCCCAGGATGCGTGTGGATTGGCTCACTGTCATTGTGATTGGCTGATTCAGAGAAGGCAGGAAGAGACTCTCACCCCATCCTTGGGCAATGTCACCTGGTACAGTGGAGCTGTTTGCCTCGCTCTACGCAGGAGGCGGTGAGAGCAATTGGACTCCCGAAGGATGGCACCATCGTGGACCAGAGGAAGTCTCGTAGCTGCGTGTGCGACGCACGCTACGTCACCGCGGTTGTGACGGATCGGGCGATCCTATGCTTAAGTGCATGTGCATGTCCGTGCGTGTGTATGCGTGTGCCCATCGGGCAAGCCCATTTGCACATTTCTGACATTTTATCAGAAAGTGCTGCCTCCTTTAAAGGACTGGCCTGGCCCGTTCGTTTCTATTCTGTATGGAGATGGTTTTTATAAAATAATGCACGCACTGAGACGGTGGTTATGAACAATAGTAGCATTTGCACTTAGTGCGCGTGAGACGCTTGACTAGACCCGAGGCCTCGCTTTAACGAGCGACGCCGGTGGGGGGCACGGCAGTCAACGCTCCCGGTGTCACGTGTGGACGCGCGGGTCCCCTGGGGAGGTCACCAATGGGACTCGTGTCCACCGCCAACCGTGGTCACACGGGGTCCGCGTGTGCAAGCAACAGCAGCAGCAGCTGTTTACGACGATCAGCGCCACGCTACCTCAATCGCCTGTTCACTGGCACAGGTGCTCGCACTCGGAGTGGGCTTGCTTTGGCCAGCACGGCCGTTCAAACGGCGTCCATTCACTTATGGCGTCGGCGTGATTTTATCCGATCAATTGCACAGAGCTCAAACGTGTTCCTGTGTGGACTCGTCGTACAATGTCTCACTGCACCTTGCATTTGAGCGTTTGGCCTTGAGAGGTCATTGTTACGGCATAAACAATGATCGGTCAAATAGCATGGTTTCCCGCACTTCTGATTAGCACAGTTGGCTACCTATGGTGCGAAAGAAGTTCATACCAGTTGACTTGTTTATAATTTATTTGGGACACTGCTACCCTTCCACCAAACTGTTTAGAGAACATCCGCTCCCACTCACACTGGGGATTTAAAAGTTTTAATTGACATCTCCTTAATTCTGATTAAAGAAGCAGGCGAGGTTTTCTCCAGACACTGAGAATTGTCATCAACTGGAAAAACAATTCAAGAACACCGGGTCAGCTGCTGGACTTTCAATCCCACCTAATGGGACACCCAGACGCTCACCGAACGTTTAAGTAATTTTAAAAGGGATTTATTAAATAGCTCAAGTAACATGAATTCCTTTAGCCGAGCAGTTCTCTGTATAAACAGAACACTTTGCGCAGTTTTGACAGAACTGATCCTCATCAGCAAGGTGTCACCTGTGAACTTGTGATGAGCCCTAACACTCGGCCATTCACGAGGCTCCTGCGCATATCGAAATCCGGTGCTGCTACAGCATATTTCAAGTTAATTTTGTTGAACCAGTTGAGAATCCAAGAGACCAGGATGAGTCTCAATTGCAAGTAACCCGGGTCATTCGTCTCCCAGTAGGGCCATGATTGCTGCATGTGATCCAAATTGAGTAATTTGCGGTGTCTTTTTTTCACCCTGACGCCAGCACACAATGGCCTCCTCTTTGCGAATGATGACACGGGATCTTTGACGTCGACCGATAAGCAGAATGCGCGTATTATTACGGTTGTTCCACCAGCAGTAATAACCAGGGCGGCCACTGGATTCAAAACGGAACCTGTGCAAAAAGCGGCGAATGCGCCACCCCTTGACCACCTGTGCAACTAATTTTTTGTTTGGCAAAAGATGACGAGGCAACGTCTTCTGAATAACTTATCGAGGTATGGAATGGAAAGAAAATTATTAACAATTCAGGCCCAAGCCTTGCTGATGAGAAGCAATGATGTCCAAACATGATCAGGGATGCCGGGTTTTGGGAATTCTTTGTATTATTTCCAAAGTGTATAAAGTATATAATCTGGATCCTAGGTTAAGCCACTGCACTTGGCCCCTGTTTAGGTGGCGAGGTTTTGTCCGTCGAGTTCCTCGAGTGCTCTGTGAGCCGTGTGAGACGATCCGGGGTCGGTGTGAGCTGCCCCTGGCAGAGTGTTGGCCGGCTCGATCGCTCGCAGACTCGTGCGCGGTTCCCCGCAGCGTCCGCTGCAGTTTGCTCTCCTCTCGGACTCAGCTCTGGGGATTGCACATTCTGAGCAGTTGTCGTGGTCCTCTAAATGCACCACTCTCGCTTTGATGGGAGCGCCAGGCCTCTCGTTTCGTGGAATCGCACCTCGCTCCGACGTGTTGTCCCTTGTGGGGCGAGGGCGGCGAGCTTGGGAGGGCGGAGGCGACGAAAGAGCGCCTTCTCAAAGTTCTCTGGAGGTTTGACAATTGGCGACTTCGTGCACAGCGTAGTCGTGGCCAAAGGTGGCACTGTGAAGAATGTGAAGGCACCGCTCTTGTGGGGTGATGACGACAATCAACGTGTAAAGCTTTATCTCGCAAACTCGAGCCATGCCCCCCCTCCCTTTTTTTCTTCCAGCAAAGCCTTCTGGTGGCGCAATTCCCCGTTCTCTAGCGCCGTGGCCTCCGTTCCACGCGACCGCATCTTCTCCGCACAGTGCGAGGCTCCGATCTCAGATGCGATTGCGACGCATTGTTTTTTTTCCCAGCGCGGTTTTATGTCTGCAAGCGTGCGCGCGTGTGTGTGTGCGTAAACACACCCACGAGTGTGGTTTGGCTCCAAAATGCAGAGACGGCAGCACTTGGACATGCTCTGAGTCAACGAGCATAGTTTTGTTATTCAGTCTCTCCCGTTGCTTAACGCGCATTCAGTATGCGGCGAGTACTAAAATTGCACTTTAAAAGGTGACGTGCTGCCTTGGAAATTTCTGATATAGGAGTGCGATTCCAGCTGAGGCAAACTACAGAGCCGAGCTCGGCACCGTGGCGTTCACGCGTCAGGCTACGCCGATTTCACAAGTCGCACTTTGAGATCACGAACATTCCTGGGCGCACCTCCCCACCCCCACAGGCATCATGACCATGCGTGGCCCGTGCATGCGCGACCTCGGTGGATTCACTTGCTGCGTTGACCATATTGATTCTAAAGCAACGGAACCCTTGAGTGTCGCTTCTGCTGCTGCTGCTGCTGCCAGGGCCACGAGGATGGGGTCAACCGAAGGGCATCGCTTATTCCTTGCCACGCGGTCCGCTCCTGCACCTCCACTCGTCCACCCGACCCTGTCCCTCGCACCAACATTGCGATCGTTTCTCCACGCTGAATGGGAAAAGCAGCGGCCACTGGGTTGCTCGGTATGGTCGTCACCTGTCAGGATTTGACCTGGACATTCTGGGAAATGGAAACGCAGTCTGGAAAAGGTGGTAACCTTAGTGCTAGGCCTGGCTGACACATGTATTAAGCGGGAGCTCGGAAAGCTCCCCTAATGGACACGGATTTAGACAACGAAGGGAATTCCTCATTTGAGTTTTTTTCATATTCTGCATATACACCGTGGGAATGGTTCTCTTGACCACACTGGGGTATGGCGAGCGGGAGGTGATGCTGAAGCCCTGAGCACAGCTCACGCAAGGGGGAGCACACCGAGTGACGTGCAGCTGTAGCCCAACACCACCGCACGTCCACACCTAGGTAGGTTCCTTCCTCGTGTCCCTTGTATATTATTCCTCCAATGGTACTCGTTGTTTATACTCTCCGTATACTGCATATGCATGTAACGAAGGTGCGGCGTGAACGACAACATTTGGAACTTGAGATTTTTACATGGCCACGAGTTGGCGTTAACGTGATTGCGCGCTGTATCGAGCGGGTGGGGCGTCTTCTGTGCAATGCCGGGCGGCGCCGTGTGGCCCCGCGGGTCACCACCCACAGCACGGTGGCACGCGCCCCGTCGGGAAACGGCCAAGGGGACATTTTCCTTGTGGGGGCCACCGTACCCTGCTGGTCCTCTGGGCTGCATGGGCACCGGCGCTGTGGATTTGTGGTGCCCCAGGCATAGGGTGGGGGGACCTGTGCTGTGGGGAAGGCACACGAGGAAGTTGTTCTGCTTGCCCTTGAATGCGCTGCGCATTGCGGATTTTGGTAAAAATCGTATGTGCAAACACTTTATATGAATGGTTAATGCTCGTGCGCGCTGCTGCCCGGGGTGGTGCATCCGGCGTCCTATCGTGCAGGATGGCAGCGTTAGGCTCTGGTGAAGTTTATTCCATAACGGTACAAGGTGTGGGACGCTAACTGTTGAATTCTTATATTGATTACGTATATATTACAAAAGGACTGGATTCCTTGAAAAATCTCATTATATTCATAGGTGAATAGACCAAATATGTTATGTTTATTTGTTTAATGAAGAGTGTTTTTAATGTTTTGTATGGCAGCTGGTAAGTTTATATTTGAAACAATGGAAATTCTGATGATTTTGAGTAAATATATAAACAAAGAATATTTTATGCTAAAAAGTTATACCCAAAATGCAACTTAGTGGTGTTACCGGGGCTGTGATCCATGCAAACGCTACAACCACTGATTTCTTATTCCAAGCCATCGTTTTTCAACTTAAATTTGCTAACCCATCTTGAGCAGGCAGGCGGTGAGCCACTGCGTTTAGAGGTCACCGAGTGCGGGTCTGGTCGGGGGAGTGTGTGGGACCGGCTCTACCTGCACTTGTATTCACTTGCATTCACTCGCCGCGTCTGCATCCTTCTGACTCCTACTCGCCTGCCTCGCCGCGCAAACGGCAGCAGCAGCAGCAGAAGGTGCCTTTGTCAATCAGCACAGGCGTGCCACGGTCCGCGCAGCTGTGTTTACACGAGGGCGCCAGGCCACAACGGACTTGCTCTCAACCAAACCAATTCTAACTGGGGTTTGTTTAGGTTTAGAAAGCCCTGCCCAAAGTCCATCCCCTTGTGCCACCACTGCCCATACCCACGTGGGTTTATGTTTACACGACCACAATCTCGAATTCAGACATGCCACTTGTAGTAATCTCCCGTTGAATCTTTTTTTTTAAAGCAAAAGTCCTACAAAATGTCCACCCGACAGAGAACCTCCCTGATGTAAGGAAGCCCTGGTAATTTCTCTGCCTGCCTTTCGACCTTCCCTCCCTGTCTTCCCTGGAAACGCTAAGTACTCCCGTCACACCAGAAGCTGCTTTAGGGCTGCCAAGCGTTTGTCTCTAGTCCACGTTGGGAACTGAACCTGCAATTCCATTGCACGTTCTGATCAAGTCGGTGTTCTGAAGCGCCCTCGTGTAGACACAACTTTTAGTCTCGTGGAACTGTATGATCGCACTCCTTTATGCAAATGTTTTCTCCCGGTACTCTGGTGTGCTCGCGACACAAACATGTAAAAAGATAATTCGCTCGCGTCTCAATTGGTACACGGATAAATAATTGCCTAGCCCTGCGAGGCTTCCCAGGGTCATCCGCAACTTGTATTTAACTTGCATCCTGTATTCACACTAATCACTCTGGACATGCGTGGGGGGGGGGCATTGCAGGTTATTATGGACACATTTCTTTAAAGCGACCAAAATTACGTGTACAGTTTAAATGGTTTCTCTTCAATTGTTACATTTTCCGTTTACAACACCCACCTGCAGACTGCACTGGTAGAGTGTCATCTTTTGCAAACTCCTTACAGGTCACAGCCTTGCACCCTAATATATTTTTACTGTTATTTACCGAGTGTATTCTGTATACATGGACCCAAGCTTACGGAGTGATGAATTATTTGAAATGCGCAATCTCGTCTGCTCTGGTTTAGTTTTGTGTATACGGATTAAACTTCACTCTCGGACAGCACGCGATTCCCCCACTCGTTTATTAATTTCACGGCTTTACAGCGCGGAAGTGACAGGCCCAGCGCTGCCCGTGCTGCGCTGAGGCCGGCGGGTCAGCTCAACGCAGGTCCGCCGATTTGTAAATCAGATGCTGCAAACGGAAGCATCCTGGAGAAACTTGACAATGCACAAAAGCGCCATTAATAGTAGGTTTTTACCCTTTTAACTGGTACAAAACTGACCACAACACAAGTAGTCAAAAAAGCAAACAAAAAGAAGCTTCTTTTTGTTTGCTTTTTTGACTACTTGTGTTGTGGTCATTGCAAACATGATGCCTTGAATAAAGGTGTCAGTTTTGTACCAGTTAAAAGGGTAAAAACCTACTATTATATTTTGCCACTGGTAAAAGAGATCTCATAGTGTAAAAGCGCCATTGTCCAGAAAATACCAAGGAGGGCTAATTCTGGAGAGATGCAAGAAAATTACGAAGAGTGGATTTCACCCTCGCTGATGAAGCCAGGACGTAAAATCAAATGTGGGATAAAGGTTTTTTTTTTGCAGGACACCGCTCAAATATTGATTTGAATCTCAAGTCAACATTGTGAGTGCACTGAGAACAGCGACTGAACCTGGTCGGAATTAAAGCAATGAATTAACGAGGCAAAAGACACCGCAGGCTGTTGCACTTTTGTAAATCGGAACTTGACAATGAAAATAAGAGCAATGTGCACAAAGGCTGCTTTTAACGAAGCCAGACTACCCGCTGACATCAATAAAAAACATCATGAACAAAATGGAACAAAAATGTAAAACTAAGCTGCATGTACGATTGGAATACCATTGAGGGACAGAAAGAGGAACACGTGATTCGGGGAACATTCACAGGTTATTGGAGACATCCTCCAAACCGTTGACAAAAGTGGATTTGGGCAGGACGCATCGCGAGAAGGTACAATTTCCGGTGGTCAAAAATGTATGGAGTGGCAAAGGAGGAATGGAGTGCATCTGAGGGGAGGTCCATGACGATAGAGCAGTAAAACCAGTTCTTGTGCAGGTGTCAGGTTATTAGATGGCAGGATCACGAGAGATGGCAGCTTTGAGGCCTTCATCAGCGAATTACCATGACTGGTGATGGGGAAGCACTCTTAACTGAAACTCATTACTGAAAATTTGCGTTTTAATATCGCGTCATTCATCCAAGCTGCATATCACAACACCGCGTAATCCGCAAACATGGACGTTCATATAGATTAAGATGTTTTGGCCCGTCAATGATAATGTTTGAGAGTAAACTAGAGCATTGCACGAGGGGGTAACACTCCATCCGATACAGATGAGATATATTTGTTCACATTTTGCTGTAACGCATATTCCTGGTGAGCCAAGGTATGGCTCCTTGATGCCTACAGGAAGAGAGTTTTGCAAAATGTTGTGCAGTCCACCAACCCTCGCTGCCTCCATAGTGCTGGATTACAGGCCATGTGCGTTGCCACTGCCATCACCTGGTTAGTTGGCAATCAAAATTCAAACAACAAAAACGGTGATTTATCTTTAGAAGACCTGAACACACGAGGAATTAATAAAAAATTACACGTGGGTTGCAGGTCTTTCCCCTACCACAAAATAAAAAAGAACCCCCATATCGCCTTGACTAAAGGGGAAGTGTTATCGAGCAGACTAGTGCACTCGTGCTGTGTGGATACCTGCACCAGGTACTCATTTATGGCCGAGTCGACCTAGAGATTCAAAACCGGTTCAGATATTTGTCACGGATGTTGGCTATGAGCGGGAATCTAACCCGGTTCACCAGGTCCTTAACGCAGTGTGCTAACCGCTCCACTACCGCTCCATGCACGATAGCATTCACATACACGCTGCCCCCCTCCCCCATCCTGGCGACGCTCAGTAGAGCTTGAGGTGTCCCGTGACGCGGTCGACAGCGCCGGCGGGGCCGGGTCCGACCCCCAGCACGGTGCACGTCCCTGGCGCTACCTGCGTGCGCCCGGCGTCGCGCACCAGTGACACGGGGAGGCCCAGGGCGCGCGCGTGCGCCAGCAGCTCGGCCAGACCGACCTCGTCCGGCACGCGCGTCACCACCTTGGCCTGACCGCCCAGCTCCCAATGGCGCAGGGCGTCGGCGTGGCGCGCGCCCGCCTGGCGGAACGCCGAGACGGCCGCGTGCGCGCACTGCGCCGCCACCTTGCCCTTGCCCATCTTGAGGTCGGAGCGCACGACCAGCACGAGCTTCCACTCCCCGCCCTCGCTCATCACCTCCGCCGAGTCCCCAGCTCCCTGGGCTCCCTCCGCAGAAGGGTGCCCGCTGCTGCCCCCCGTAGCCGAACCCAGACGGGCGCCGCGGCCTCGCAATAGCAGGCAGAGGCAGAATCCGCACCCGAGGCCGGTGAGGAGAGAGAGCGTCACGGGGGATGTGAGCACGTCCATCCTGTGCAACAGCAGCACGCACTGGGGTCGTCACTATTTCCACAGACCGAGCCCGGGCACATTTCTCCTCGGTCAACCTCGATCTATCAAAACTGCAATAAAGTTGAACACAGTGAGTGAGTGGGTAATAGTCCTTGGGCCAGACCAGATATCAGTACCACCCAAGGTGGCAAAACTTCAATGGTGCCATTTTATTTGTTACACCAACAGAAGTAAAATAATACATAACCTTTCCAAATGAGCAGCTGTTTATTTTTTCTCGCAGGAAACCTGTTTTTGCACCTCTCGCAATCACGCCTATTTGCCCGGACGTTACAAATAAAACATTCCAACACCTCTGCTGTTAATTAAGACAATAAATAATTTACAAAATGGATGTTTGTCCCCAAGGCATGTATTTAATAGATTTTATTGCATTTATTAATGGTTGTTCTTCAATTTCAGTGACTTGGTTAAGTCTGGAATAGATTGGTGCTCTCTGTTTTCCTTCTGTTTTCCTTCTGTTTCTAGCAGTTTGTTTTCTCATCATCATTTACTAGCAGGTGAGGCAAGTCCTGGTGGTTCTGTATTATTTCTGTTCAGTCAAGATATCTCAAGTGCTAACTTTACCCTCAATGTATTGTTAATGTACCTGTTAAGAGTATTAGTTAAGGCCAGGTACTACAGACAAAAATAAAAAAACGATTTGTTCAGTTCGTCAATTTTTTTATATTTTTTACAATTTCCTTCTATAAATAACATGTGTCGTGGGTTGTATGGAGACGGAGTCTTCTTAGGAGGCAACACATTTATTTAACAATAACACACAAGGTCCCTAACACGAAGGGGTAATGGCCCCTTCTACCCAACAACCTAAGGAGGTATGGCCTCCGGGCTAACGTGCCCTAGCCACTGGGACCAACCACTCTCAGCCCTCTGGCTAACGGGACCTAGGGGAGGCTGACCCGACCCAGCCAAGGTCCTCGGGTCCCGACCGCTGGCCCACTCAGACCCGGCCCTGAGAAGGATGTCGGGTCCGGGGATCCTCAGAGTCCTAGCCTACTGACTGCTGGCCTCACTGAGCTTCGGCCTTTAGAAGGACGGCGGAACTTGGGGTCCAGGGTCCTATCTTCAGGCGAGCTCATGGGTCTTCAGCTTGACGCTGACTGACTCGAGTTGATCTGGGGTCCGACTTTTATGGGGCTCCCAGGGTCACTCCGCCCCTGGCCACGCCCACTCTCTGGAACCTTCTGGAGGGACCTAGATTGTTGCGCAATCCCCCAGCCCCCACCGGGGGCTTGGGGTGTCCCCCTCTGGTTCCTAACCGACCCCCAGGTTGCCTGACCCACGAGTCCTATTGAGTACAGACCGGACTCGCTATTGCCCCCTGTTGGGCACTGACTGGAGGTACACGTTTAACCGTAGTGGTGGCGGCGTATTACGCCCGAAAATTACCCACTACACATGCGCACAATTATTACCAATAACTTTATTGGTAATAATTGCGTAAAATCATAAAAACTAACTATATTTGATAGTTTGTACGATTTTACACAAACTTCGCCAAGTAAACAAAGCCTGAAGTTAGCGTTTTTTTGCATATTTCATCGCAATTTGTCTCCGCATTTTAAGAAATAACCTAGTTGAATTGCATATCATTGACAAGCTTATTCTCTGGAGCAGATGTCTCGCTTAGTCTTGTTGACTATTGACTTTGCTGTCATGGCAATAAGAGGGGGAACACAAGTGTAGAACTCTCAAATCTCATTGCTTCGAGCATCACAATGCCAGAACTGGCATTTTGCATGCCGAGTTTGACAACTCACGTTTCATAATAGGTAAAGCCACATAATTATATATACTGCTTCCTACTTGGAGTAGCTTGAAATTTTCAGGGGGATTTTTTTAAATATCAGGTTACAGACATGCAGTAACCAAAAACTGCAGGATGATCCAGAACCTGACTTTGAACTCGGGGAGTCAGATGACGAGAAAGACGAGCAGTTTGATGAGAGACACAGGGTGGTGATTCTGATGGTATTACTGTGGTAGTTGTAGTATACATTGATAGTGTGGTGATTCTGGACTTGGTTACCCTTGTTAACACCATGTAAGTACACACAGAGCTTGATAATAATGTAACCTTCACATATACCCATCACTAACGCAATATATGGGATTACATGTATCATTGACCAAGTATATGCCAATGTCAATGTTTATAATATATTCAAGTAGTTCCTGACCTCACTATGGTATGCCTTATTGTGTATTTGAACCAATAAAGACCAGTTTGTGACCTATCTGGCTTTGGTCTAGGTAGTTTTTCAGTAATAATTCCCATTTCATCGTTCCGGAAGCCTGTCATAGGGTATGGGTATTAAAGTCATTGTAACTACAAGCTGCCATTCCGCAAAGGTTATCATAACCGCCATACGCCACTAAGTGGCGGTGACGTCACCACGACGCTTGTGCCAAGCTATGTGCACCTTGAGGCCACGTGAAGTGTCGAACGCCCGCTGGCAGGTCACGGGGCAGACCCAGGTGCCACGGGTCGACTGACCGAGATGACTGGCTGATGCACCACCTGTGCCCTCTACTGTACCAACTTGCTGTGCTTTACCCATCCGGCGCTCCGCTCGTTGTTGTGAGCGTCGCTCCTCCGCCCTCCGTTGTTGGAGGGCGACTGCCTCCAACTGCGAGGGGCTGGTAACCCCTCCACCTTCAATAAATTACCACTAAACCACGACTAAAACACAAGTATATACACACACACGCAATTTTTACACATCCCATCAGCCACGCGGCTCTTCCTCCTGAGAGTGCATCACTTCAGCAGCATTGGTTCAGAACAAGCAGACGCAGGGAGGCATCACCACCACCACAGTGGCCAACGCACTCGCTCCGTCACTCCAGACGCAGTCACGGGGCCCATCAAACCGCCTCGACGTTACAAGTTGAGCTGTCGCTCGACATCCACGCCAGCCACGCGAACACAACACGGACAACGCCGCACCGACACCGTCATTCAGCGTTTCGTCAGCAGTGGCAGAGCCAAGCCTGCTTGAAACAATAGCCAGATGCGTGCGTAACATTATACAACGGCGCAACAACACGGGAACGCAGTGAAACTCACTGTACAGCGCTCCCTCTCACTGTACCCGCCCTGGTGACGTCATCAGCCAAGCTCTTCTCCGAGTTCGCGGCCGCGACGTCACGCGCGGTAATGACGTCACGTCACGCAATGGTAACGACGTCATCCCAAAGTGTGCTGTGTGACGTCACATCTCGCAAGGGGCCCACGCGGGCACGCGCTGAGCTCTGATTGGACGCGAGGGCAGACAGGGGATGGTGGGGGGCCGGGTGGGGGGAGGGGCCTCGTCACCTTGACGACGCAGCAAGTGCGGACACGGCACGTGCCTCGGCTCGTTTGTAGGGAACTGCACACGCGTGTACACAGCACTATGGGGCCGTCCATAAATGACGTCACGCACCTAGGGGGGGGGGTCAGACATTTGTGACGATGTGTGACGATGTGTGACGAGG
>CM025647.2:1736006-1762390 GCA_014621495.2 Entosphenus tridentatus
TCGTGTCCTGAACCCTCACAGAGAGGGGTGCTGTGTGACATCGTGTCAGAAAACAGCTTTGGAAGATTACCTCAGCACCACAGTTGAAGTACTTTCAATAGGCCTCTTATCCACACTCAGGGTGAAAGGATCTGTGTTTATTAAGTGCTTAACTGCCACTGTATCTCAAAACGCTTACAAAAACACAAGCCACAGCGATCACTTGGGCAAAAGAGCAAAGGAGAGCGTTATGATTTTAATATTGTGTCCAGGTTTAACTCGATTTAGTTGTATGCAATTGCCGTTGTGTTCAGACACTGTGGCTAGTTTTGATGATATTTGATGTGTCCTCTGTGTTATTCGCTGTAGATAATTGTTCCTGTACAGTGTGTAGTATCCTTCCAGTATTAAGGTTCCACATAAATCCAAAGTATCGTTATTATTCGAGAGGGGAAAAGACAACAGATTACGGCAGAGAGGGACATTACAGACGCAAGGCTAAAGGGCGACCGACGCAAACCAGGTCACATCAGTCACTGCCAAGACCCTCAGCATTACGGTGATAGTGTAGAGGTGACTCTCATGCCTCACGGCATAAAGTACCTGGGTTCGATTCCCGACTCAGGTGCCTTTCTTTGTGGAGTCTGTTCTTTCCCCCTGTTCTGCATGGTTTACCTCCAGCGTCTCTGCTTTCCTCCTATAGCAAAAACCATACAGCGTAACTGGTATTGGCAAAATATCCCAATGCCGAAAAATCAGCTGCAAATTACTCTGTTGGGATGACACACAGGAGCAACATCGTCCCCCCTACTGCTAAAACTTGGCAGGACCCTCCTGAAAAAGAGTTGAGACTCAGCGAGGCTTTCCTGGACAAACCAAACGAAAAAAGAATAACACAAAGTAGAGTCCAGCAACAAGAGAGAACTAAATGACTGCCCTAATCTGCTGTCCAGGCACCCCACTCAATCAGCACCACCCACTCTCACCGACCACCAACCACCCACGCCACCACCCTGCTGTCAGTGGCAAGGCCTAGCAGAGTCTCGGTGTCATTGGCACAGGCTATTGGCAATGTGGGGCAATGTGAGCAGTTGGACAGGTCTCTCCGTGAGAGATGCTCAAGATTGAAATAAGTAGGATGCATCTGTCATGGGCACTGGCCATTGGGTATGAGGATGACACTGGATAGATGGTGGAAAGCCCAGGAGATTCCCCTGCACACTCTTTTGTGATGTACCAGCGGCAGATCCTGGGGTCCCCGTGCCACCCATACACTGCCGTAATGCAACTGGGCAGGCTCTGGGATCAGACGCAATGGCAGTGATAAGGGTGAGGGCTAGCAATGACCAGTGTGGTGATGTTTGATTAAACAACGCCCACCACCAACTGTGGATTGATTAAAGGGCTGAAAATCTTTATTATAAAACATTATATTGTGTTCCAGAAACGCCCATTACACATTTACATGCAGGAATGCCGTTGTGGGTTTGGTGAGATTTTGAACAATTAATCCTTCTGTGTTGAGTTCACCACCAGAGCCTGTTATAGCAGCTCGGCACGTGGTGGCTGGGAGGAGGCGCAGGTCGCGCCAAAAGAAGCAGTGCCATGGGCGTCCAATTCAACCAACACTCCACGTGACGCGGGTCACAATGATCACAACCATGAATCCCTCGGTGCCTCCCCGGCCGTCTTTAGCTGGCAAACTAATCGAAGACCCGGCGCAGCAATGAACCGGCTTCGGCGTGCAGTAATTTCCAGGTCATTTTTCAGCATTGGGATGTTTGGCCAACAGCAGTTACACTATACTCTTTGGTTCTTTCGGTAAAGTCACGTAGGTATAAAGTAAAATAAATCACGAAGTTTCGGGCGCAACACAAGCGTTCGTCATCAGGTGGGAAAGCTTAGTCTGCTGCTGATGAGGCAGACTTTTAAAAAAGGTGACGGACGCTTGTGTTGTGCCAGAAACGTCGCGATTTATTTTATTTTATACCTACGTGACTTTACCGAAAGAACCAAAGAGTATGGATTCCTGCAGTCACGAAAGCTTGAAACCAGTTACACTCTATGGGGTTTTTTTTAGCTCTGGGAGGAAACCAGAGAACCTGGAGGAAACTCGTGCAGAATAGGGGGAGAGAGAATGTACAAACTCCATGCAGAAAGATGCTCAAATCAGGAATCGAACCCAGGAATGTATTTCTGTCAGAAACGAGTGTTACCATGGCACCACCACCCTTGCTATTGGACGAGTTCATTCTGAGTGCCTGCTGCTGTCATATTGAGATATCTTGCACTGCCAAGCAAACACCTACATGTATCGTAAATGTCTCACCGTTCTGTAATGCCATCTCCCAACAACGTGGGGCAAAGCGAAGCACAGTTTGAGGTGGGTGGTGGTGAAGAGACAGTTCCGCATTTTACGAGCGGTGCCAAATGCAGACTAAACTCTCTATCGTATGGAATTTAAAAATAAACTGGCAAAACAAAGCCACGTGTTGAATCTGGTAAACCATGCGATGGCATCGGAAGCTGCTTGATGCACAGCATTTGTTCCTCTTTATGTAAGCTTGTAATGGGTAGTGCTGGTTTATGTGATGAGCAGATTGCACTTAACCAGATTCACAACAGGGCACCTCTTTCATTCTCCAATTGTGAAGGAAATAGCAACTGCTGCCATGTGTTATGCACGAACACGTTGAAGCTCTCGTGAAGTGCGATCGCATGGATTACCAGATTCAACACTGGGCTATAATATTTTGGCAGTTGCTTTTCAAATGCCATACAATAGAGAGCAATTAGTCTGCATTTGGCACCGTCCGTAAAATGCAGAGCTGGCTCTTCATCACCGCCGACCACAAACTGGGCTCCGCTTTGCCCCACGTTGTTGGGAGATGCCATTAGAGAACAGTGAGACGGGTATGATACATTTCGGTGCTTGCTTGGCAGTAGAAGAGATCTAAATATGCAACTGCAAACTGTACTGCCGTGAGAACCATCAGCGCAGCATGGCGATTTGCGATTTGACACGCGTGTCCTGCATGTCCTCGTGTAGACGTGCTGCCCGCAACAATGGCGACTCTGCCGCAGGGCAATGGGCACGTCCCCGGCGAGGCCCCCGTGCCCTGCATCTGCGTTGCGCTCACGAGTCCCCCTGTGCCCAACTGCGTGGCGCCCATGTGTGCGAGGGGCGATGACGCCCATCTCGAGGAGGTCCCAGGTTTTGGCGAGAAGGTGAGCACAACGCTCGGTGCCGTGCGCCCATCTGTCCTTCCGTGCGTGCTTCTGTCAGCTGATGGCGCGCACGTTACATGGCTCGGTGTGAGCATGGAGGCTGTCGGGTGCTACACAAACACACTTTGAGGACATAATGTGGCAGCTTACCTTGGAATCTCCTACCCTTTAGTCGAAGTGAGGCATTGCTCGTGGAGTGGCCGGACCTGTAAACTTAACAGGGAAAGTGCAAAATCACCAACTGCCTTGCCTGTGTTTAATGTGTGCACGTGTGCTTGACTCGTGTGTAATGTGTACACAATCGTGCTCTCGCCTGACAGTGGGGAGATGTTGACCCCCCGGGGGGTGACGCGGTGGCGAGCAGTACGCCGCACTCACGATCTCCGACCTCGCTGCCCGTGACCTCTGAGGGAGCCGTGCACCGGTCACACTGCACTGCCCAGGACGGGCGGGAGGAGGCGGAGTTGGTGGAGGACATGGGGGTCCTCACGGTGCCGCCCAGCTGCGCCGAGGGTCTCCCCGGCAGCCTGGCCCCTCCGGGCCCCGCGGACGGAAGCCCCAGCCGTTCGGAGAGCCCCGCTCCGGGTGAGTGCGTGAGCGGTGCGCACTCGCTTGCCCCACTCAGCCGGAGCAGGGCTCTCCGAGCGGCTGGGGCAAGCGAGAGCACGCCGCTCTGCTGTTGCTCCCGGCCAACCACAGCGGCGACACGCCCACCCTCACCCTGTGGACCCTCCCATGCCTACCTGCTCTCTTGTCTGCGCTCCCCACACTGACAACCAAGGACCCCTATTAATCGACCCGGTAATCATAATTCAGTCGGAGGTCGCTGATTCTCTTTTGGTGTCGCCCGTTTCTAGATTATCCTGACTCTGGCTGTTTGCATCGCTGCCTCCTCCCCTTGTTCAGTTTCCTTTTTTGCCTCTAAATTGTACTTTTCTTGACCCCACAATCCCTTTACCATCTCTTCTGCTTTGTATGCTCATATTCACTCTTCTGCCACCAACGCCCATTAGATGTCCATCTTGAGATACCCATATTCTATGACGAATGTGCTTTACATTCTAAAAGAGACCTTGCTGTGACCCGACAATAGCGTCAATGCCAGCGGAGTGGCATAGGAGTCCTGAATCATTTGTGCTGTAGTAGGAGTCCCGGTCATTGATGCTTGTGCGAGGCAGTACAGCAAGTCGTTTTGTGGTAGCAGGACTCTCCATATAAAATCCCTGAGGTTCATTGAGGCTCTAAATCGGTCAGGTATTACGTGCCCTTGTGTAACTAATATCCAAGGTTACCCTTTCAGATTATTCACTAAAACAACCCTTCGTGATTGTGTTATCAGTGTAGCGACGCGTGATGCAATGTACCAGAGGAGGAGCACATGCAGCTGTAGTGTCGGGAACCCACTCTCCCCACGCACCGTGGGCTGTGGGCGGAGGGCATCTTACTGCCTCCCTGGCCCCTGGCTACCGGCCCATGCCACACGACCATGTGGATGTTGTAGCGAGCCGTCAGGATGTGACAGGAAGCCGTCAGGGTGTGTGGTAGTGTGCCATCAAGGTGTGACAGTGAGCCATCAGGGTTTGATATAGCCGGCTGTAAGAGTGTGATGGTGAGCTGTCAGGGTGTGGTAGTAAGCTGCTTGGGTGAGATAGTGAGTTGTAAGGGTGTTTTCTAGTGCGTTATCTGGATGTCGTAGTGAGTTGTCAGGGTGTTGTAGTGAGTCGCTAGTGTGTGATAGTGATCTGTAAGGGTGTTGTAGTAAGCTGTCATGGAGTTGTATTTGAGCCGTAAGGTTGTTGTAGTGAGTTGTCAGGGTGTTGCAGTGAGTTGTTAGGGTGTTGTAGTGTGCGGTTGTGTGTCGTGCGTCTCACTTGGCGCGTCCTTCCCACTTCCCGCCAGGCGCCATGCATCACGAGCGGAGCTCCATGTTCCTCACCGTCAAGACGTACGCCGATCTGCTGGGTTGCGACGATCCCGGGGACGCGCAGCCCGGAGCGACCGCCGCCGGTGACGGCAGCGCCCGGCAACCACGCGACGCGGCGTCTGTCGCGGTGCGGCCGATGGCGCCTCTCGGCGACCACACAGACGGCACGGTGGCGCGGTGAGGGACGCCGGCGCGCACGGACTCCTTTCTCCCATTCTCCACGTGGTGCACAGCCACTTGCCGTGTGTTTGTAATCCGGTCTCGACGCTCACACACGTCTTATACAAATGAGGTTTTAAACTTGTGTGTATTTACAGTGATATTCCCCCCTTGCGTTGTGGGCATCACACCACGACGTGAATAATTCCTAGGGAAATCTCCCGTTTGTTTGAGGATGGCCCCCAAACGCATGTCTTCTATACATTATTGTGTGATCCCTTCGAATTACCCTATTATTCCGCACTCCAAAGCGGTTCATTTTCCTCCACTCTGCTACACGAAATATTTTTGTCCTATAACAGTCAAACCAATATTTTCAATTCTCAGATCTGTAATCTAGCAAATCCTGAATGAAAAAACAAAACTAATTCAATGATTTCGTATCTCTATTGTTGCCTGGGTGGAGACGATCAACTCGCTACACTTGAAAACCCACTCGTTAGTTTAATCACGGGTGGCTGAAATCCAGTGGTGTTGTGTCAATGCTGTCACATGAGAACCACCTGGCTACCGACCAGAAGAGGAACGCCAGTGGCCGTTATAACTCAAGGGACATCGGCAGTCAAACGCTAGACATTTGATCGTTCCCCTTTGCATCTCAGCATGAACTGGTGAAACACCGGTTCATTTCGTCCTGGCTGTGCCCTGTTTGGCGTAGCTGTGTTGGCGTGCACGCAGGCCGCTCGAAGCGGACCAGTTGGGCCGCATGAACGCTCTCGTTTCCGCAGGCCCGAGGGTGGCGATGCCGCCGCCGGTGACGACGACGACGACGAGGAGGACGCGGGCATCGTGATGAGCCCCCACGACGCCGACTTCTTGTCGGAGTCGGACGTCTCGTCGGAGCGCGGCGCGGCCAATGGCGCCGAGTCGGACTCGGCAGCGGTGGCGGCGGAAGAGGAGGCGGCGTCGCGGGACGGCGAGGACGTGACGAGTGCCGAGTGGAGGCAGCACCGCAAGCACATCTTCGTGCTCAGCGAGGCGGGGAAGCCCATCTACTCGCGGCACGGCAGCGAGGAGGCGCTCTCCTCCATCATGGGCGTCATGCTCGCGCTCGTCTCCTTCGTGCAGGCCAGCCGCAACGCCATCCGCTCCATACACACAGGTGACGGCGCCCGCCCTGCGACACACGTTGATGTGCTGGCACGCGAGCTGTACTGGGTTTGTCGGTTGGGCCATGAGAGTCGTGACGATTTCAGGAGGATCCTGCCCAGACTTTAAAGTAGGGGGTGAGGATGGCCACATAGATGCCTAATCCTAACCCTAATATAGTAAACCACTGTAATATTGCCTACGTGTTACACATTCCTGCGGAGGGAGCTGGTAGGAATGTTGGGTTGCTCGGTCAAAGGCCAGGGTAAACAGCAGCGTGGTGTATTCCGCAAATATGGCCGACTGTGAGGGCGGGCACAAGCCGGCGTGAGTAGGTTAAACGTTGAGTTTTATAAGGGCACTAGCCCCTCCCCACCCAGCCCCACCCCTCCCACCCCCCACCCAGCCCCACCCTCCCCACCCTCCCTTCCCCACCCAGCCCCTCCCCACCCAGCCCCTCCCCACCCAGCCCCTCCCCACCCTCCCCTCTCCACCCAGCCCCACCCCTCCCATTTTTGGATGCACGACGGACGGACACAATTATCCCCTGTGGGCTGGTGGAACTAGGTGGTTCCTACCAGTACTAAACCACTGGAGTCTGCACTCCCTCAACGAAGGAGGAGGAACAGCAAAACTACTGATGCCCGCTCATGACAAGTACACCTCAACATTGGCATCTAGCTCCTGAACATATTGCCATTCACAAGTATAGAATAGTGTTGTTTTCTTTTTGTGCAGTTGTGGCGTCAATGTTGGTACTTATGTCCATATCCTTGCCGTTTCCCGGCGGCGCAGGCACGCACGTCGTCGTGTTCCTGCAGCGGGGCCCGCTGGTGCTGGTGGCCGTGTCGCGCAGCCGCCAGTCGGAGCAGCAGCTGGCGCAAGAGCTGCAGTATGTCTACAGCCAGATCCTGAGCGTGCTCACGGCTACGCAACTCAACCGCGTCTTCCAGAATAAGCAGAGCTACGACCTGCGCCGCCTGCTGGCCGGCACGGAGCGTTTCCTCGACAGCCTGCTGGACCTCATGGAGACCGACCCCTGCTTCTTGCTGTCGGCCGTGCGTTGCCTGCCGCTTCCCGGCTCCCTGCGTGACTCCGTCAGCCAGAGCCTGCAGCAGGCCAAGGACAAGGACTTGGTGTTCTCCGTCATCCTGGCCAAGAACCACCTAGTGGGTACCAGTCACTGCGGAGTTCAGCATGGATCTCGAGCCGAATGTGTCTCTGCTATTTGCGTGTGGTATGAAATTCCTCATCGAATGATCAATAACCTACTTACGATGCTGTTGCCTCCTGGCCCCCTCGTATCCTCACACGTTGTGCATGCCACGCACTTGATGAAGTCAGCAGGTCCACCAGTCCCACCACAAAGCTTTAGAAGACAGCCCTGGCATCACCAAGCCGGAGGCTTCTTCACTGCCCTGTGCTTGTGTGTTTGGCTGCACGTGCGTACATGTGCACGTGTGTATGAGAGTGGTGGCGCAGCGGTTATCGCAATGTGTTGTGGCCCTGTGAGTGATATCTGAACTGGTCTTGGGCCTTCCCTAAGTCGACTTAAATTAATACCCGATACGGTTTGTACTAAACATGACTACTTAAGAGACAAAGAGGGTCAGGCGTACTGCTTGCCACGGCTCCGCTTGTGCCCCTTGCCAACCTTAATAGGCGCTCACTAACAGCACTTGCCCCAGCGGTCTTTCAAAGGCTACACGGGGGTGGGGGGGATCTTTGTCTGTTGCGCAGGTGAGCATGGTGCGCCTGAAGGAGCAATCGCTGCACCCGGCCGACCTGCACCTGCTGCTGAACCTGGTGAGCGCATCGCGAACCTCGTTCAGCGAGGGCGAGGTGTGGCTGCCCATCTGCCTGCCACAATTCAACTCGTCGGGCTTCTTCTACGCGCACGTCTCTTACCTGGACGACGCCTGCAACCTGTGCCTGCTGCTGCTGTGCGCCGACCGCGAGGCCTTCTTCACCGCCTCCGACTGCCGGCGCCGCGCGCTAGAGCGCATGCGGCGGCAGGACGCGCTGAGCGGAGTGCTGGCGGCGCTAGGCAGCGACTCGTACAGCGTGGCGCAGACCGGCATCCCGGACCTGCGCCACTTCATGTACAAGTGCCGCAGCACTTCGCAGTTCACCAGGTGGGAGCGGGTGGGGAGGGGGTCACAGCGCCGGTGCAAGGCGGTTTGCACAGCGACTGAATGCATTCGACACGGTCCATGCCTAACGCGTTGGCTTTCGTAGCCGATATCATGATTCATAATTAAATTATAATATTCGCCTTACTAACAGCACTTGACCCAAAAGTCTGTTAAGGCTATACGGGGGACCTTTGTGTGTGTGTGTATCCGTGCGTGTCTCAGCCCTGAGCTGGAGGCCCCGTACTGCTCGGCTGAGTCGAGGCAGCGACTCTTTGACCTCTACCAGCAGCTGCACGGGCGCATGCACAACGCGGCCCGGCCGCTGAAGCTCATCTACCACGTGCGCCAGCAGGAGACGCTGCTCGCCTGGGTGAGTGCCAATGGAGGCACACGTGGGGGCCTCCTCCGTGGCCTCGCGCTGCCGCCCGGCCACTCGCGGGTCACTCCGATGCTTGATGAGGGCCGCCACTCGTAGCAAGGGTCGTGGCGGTCATGTAACAAAATCTCGCTCTGCTGGTTGGTGATGGCGGGTGGCGTAGATGCCGGACCATAGATGGAAAATACAACAGCGGATTTTGCCACGCCGCTCTACGCCCACCAACGCACACAGCGATTGATCCGGGTACTCTCCAGGCTCAACCCCGCTTGTCTTCTTAGATCTGATGAGATTGGGTGCATTCCAGGTGATGTGGTCATGGGCACAAACTTTATACACTCTCCGTAACCTCTCATTCATCCGTTTTGTTCTCACATGTAATTATCTCGCAGTGTAAATGCAGGGCTCACGATTGATTTCCGAGTACCGAACCAGCGCCGCACAGATCCCGGTGTGGTTCCACGCCACCGCTGGGCTCCAGCGGGCCTCAGCAACAACACAAGAAATCGTCATGACACACGCGTTGTCGAATACATATTGTAGAATACACATTGTGGAATACACAATGCATCCAGAGGATTGGGGGTTCACTCCACTATAAACATTGTGCATTGAGAAAAAGGATTCTGGGCAATGAAATAAACATACGGACAAACGTGCGTGCTCGAGGACTGATGAGTAGAGCACTCGCGATAGAGTGAGCTGCAGGTACCGTGGGGAGGACCATTGAGGAGACTTATCTTCAAGTGACCGGCCGACTGCCATTCATTGCCACAGAGGTCGATCTCCCTCAAGTTTATCACCATACGGTCAATGTAGGAAGTGTACGACCATCACGTTAGTCACGGTTCAGATGAACGTCTTCAACGTGCAACTGCTGTGAAGTGTGTGTGTGTGCTTAACGTACTTTTTAAAAGCACCTTCCTGGTGATTAAAGCTCAGAACTGTGATAGTTACAGCGGTGCTCTCGATGCCCGCGTGTGTGCCGCGCAGGTGACGAGCGGTTTCGAACTGTACACCTGCTTCAGCCCTCTGGTCACCAAGGCTGCGGCCATCAACGCCATCACCAAGCTGCTTCGCTGGATCAAGAAGGAGGAGGAGCGCCTCTTCATCATGAACCCCCTCACCTACTGACGCGGCCGCCCGACTCGCGTCGTTGACGTCTCGTTGACGTCGCCCCCCGCCCTCCGCCCCGCCGTCTTCCGTGAAGACGCCCCCAGCAGGACGGTGCGCGCTGCGCGTTTTGTAAAAGCCGGCACACCGCGGACGCCATGTTCGGCGGCGAGAGCACGGGTTTAGACGGTGCCCCCTCATGCTAGTGCTTGAGGCATCGTCGGACCGGCATGACAAGGGAGGCGGTGGTTCATCGCAAGGTCCGTCATCTTATGCTCACGTCCACGGTATCGCTGGGTTGCGCCTATCTGCTTTGCCGGCGTCGTGCGTTCTTTCACAGGCATCGAGACGCCGTTGGATTGGCGCCACCACGGTCCTGCATGGCGACTTCCCGGGGAAATGCTACGCAGGCCTTTAAATCATTCACACTTCACTTGCAGGAGCAACCCAAACAGCAGTGTGCAACAAACTGCGGACGCAGCTAAGCCGTGCGTCATCGGTCACCTGACACGAGTGCAATGAATCGCTACTGGGGAGGGGTATGCTTTGTTAAGTGGAAATCCGAGGGGTGAGGGATAAAAAATCTGAATCTTTTTCACAGATGTCGGGTAGGACGTCCAGTCGTGGGGTCAGTCACAGGAGGGGGAGATTATTGTGCAGCGTTAACACGTGGCGGGCATGCATCCCACAAGTTCGACTGCAGCACTTTGACGACTGGAATTCCGAGGCAGAAGGAAGTATCACCTGAGCATAGACTGATTTATTTGAAGCAGGGGCATACCTCGTTGAAAATCTCATCGTAAACATTTTGAATGTTTATAAATGCACCCTTCACTCTACGAGCGCATTGTCAACTTGCACAGTAAGGGACCTTCAAACCTAAGACCACAATTCTCATGGTTCACTTGTGCTCTCTTCCTGGAGTAAAGTCAGCGAAAGTGCTGCTCCACTTTGACATCGCAGCGTGCAGAAAATGACAGCTGCAGTGGCGCTGGCGCGTGGGGTCACGGCGGAGCCAGTAGGGGGACTGCCACCCAAGTTCCGAGTCTTGAGATGTCAAGGTGTGGACGCCATGTCCACCTGAGCTGCTGTTCTCTCGATTTTTGCTCGTGTTCCAAACCCAGATTCCAACCTGGCTGCTGAAGCAATCTCTTGCCCAATGTTCGTGACATTTGGACACGACGGACATGAACTCTGTTAAAGTTCGGCTGCGCACTCAGCACATCCGCTCGAAAAGGGCCCTGGCAGCTACCATTTCAGTTGAGGAATAATGTTTATGTGTTAAAATCCTATTTTGGCTGCCAAATCACGCATTTAAACAAAACAATGTACACGTTTTTGGGTTGTTCCTATAAATGTAAATTTTAAAGTGACCCTACTTTGATTGAGACGAATGCAGAAGTGGTTGTAGACCGTTGCGTGTAACGGTAGCTCCAGCTGGAGCCGGGGGATAAGCGTGTCGTGTAGCCCGGCGCGTAACTTTTTCAGATATTTTGAATTCACTTGACTTCGATGTAAGATAGCTGACACGAATTGTTTTTATTTGTAGGATACGGCTGGGCATACGGGTTTGCTTGAAGTTTTATTCAGCGGCAAGTTTACCATTTGTAAAATACTGATGACGTGAGACAGTGGCTGCAGGCGGTGGAGCGCTGGCTAAGGCCTGGCTAAGGCCTGGCAGCCCGCATGAGGGCTGAGACGTGGCGCGTGGTGTATGCGCAGCGTTCACAGGCCGACAACAGGCGATGCACGCCCAGCACGCTCACTAGGCACTCTACGAGGTCGCATCACTGTTTTACGTTACAAAACGCCGGCTATCTTTGGCCAACAAATCCATAGGTTGGTGTGACCCCTTCGACTCTCCGTCTTTGACAGTGACTACGCATTGCCCTTTCACCCCCCCCCCCCCCCAATGCGTCCCTTGGATCTTCACAGTCTGAAGGTGATGAGACTCTGAGTCGCTGGTTACTATGGGGGTGACACTTGGAGCTGTAATCGCCCTCTTGTCGCCTGTAGAAAGTTCCACATGCAACCTCAGCTTCTATGTCTGTCATAAGTCTCATAATTGCACTTTTTAGCGAGTGTATTCTAAAGCCTTGACTATGCTTCAATAATCCCATCTGCAGATATAACAATCTATGCATCTTGCACAGTGTTTCGTGAACGTCGTGAGTGGAAACCTGCAGAAGCACGTCTGGACATGGTGCCCCCTTGCACGAAGTCTGGCCTTGGTGAGCCTGCAGTAGAGAACGTCATCATTGGTGTTGCGTCTACTCTCAAGCATGGCCAGTCACTCAACATTGGTTGTTACTTACTAATATGTTGAAATTAAATTACATTTTAAAGTAGCTGGGGAGGTGGCTGAGTGAATTGGGGGCTCAACTATTGTACCAGATTAACGAGGCATCACAGCCAGGATCCTGGGTTATAACTCGGGACGTGTCTCCTACTGTGTTCACGGTGGCTGAGCTGCCTCGAGTGTGGACATTGACATGAGTCGTCGGATAATGTTAGATGGCCAATGACGGCACAACATTTCACCGATTGTTTTTTTAGTTCACTCAGTCCAGGCCACCACTTGATGCGTGAAATTGATAAATGTCGGTTATTTGACCACATATTACAGAACATGAAGGTGTGTTCTATTAGTTTCAAGTTTATTTTGTTTAAGTAGGTAAGATTTCAAGAGACCAGCATGAGTCTCATTTACAAGAATGACCCGGGGCATTAGTCGGCCAGTAGGGGATAATGATTGATATGTATAGTTCCAATTGAGTAATTTGCGGGTTATGTTTAAATTTGACAAATGTGGACTCTGACGTCCACTGTGAAGCAGACGGTCCGTAGTATGTTGACGGTCATTACAACCGCAGGAATAATCAGGACTGTTGCTGGATTTGAACCATGAACCTCTGCAACAAACATGAAACGCGCTACAGTTGGTATTTTTCACCACCCATGGCCTCGTGACGAGCAAGGCTTATCCAGGTCACTCCACAGTGGCTTGGTGTTGTCATTTTCCGTGGGCATTCCTTGGCCTGACACGAGCCTCGGCTGATGGAGGCAGTTCTTAAATCACGTTCATTCGACATCGGACTCCAACAGCGCAATTGGGATAAAATTAGTGACAATGTAGACATTACACTGGGTTACGCTGCTGTAGTATTCCCTTCTCAGATGTTTAGATTTACCACGCATGGCTGTCCTGCATGGCTGTGCTGTGACCGGGCCGGAACGATGAACCACAAGCAACTCCGAGCTGCCCACATAAATCCTTCCTAAATATTGCAACGTCCATCCCGTGTTTTGGTATTGAATTTAGAATGTATATTTGCGCCTTGGGTTGTGATTGGGTTGGCATCTCATAAAAATGAAATTACTACATCACACCACCAACAACAAAAAAGTACAATTCATGAGCAGTTTCAACCACGTTTTATACGGAGTGCCGGAGCGATGATGCACGTCTAATCCAGTTACAAAGTAGGTTGGTGAATTACACGGGTGAACTCGTGATGATGTGCAAAAAATACCCCCACTTCAAGGCAATTTCTCTTAAGGGGCAGTACAGAAAATGGTTTAAGCGTTCTTCCCATGTGGATTTTCTCTGGGTGCTGTTTTCACACGCATGCAATGTTATCGAGGAATTTGTCAAAAATCCCAAAACCCTTCTGAATGGTAATCTAGAAGACTTAGCAATGTTTTTTTTTAGTTAAGAATTCCAATTATTCAAGGTCAAGAAGTCATCGCGACCGGTGCCACTAATATCACCATACATCGCAATTGCTTCCGCTAATTACTAGTTTCTGTCGAGTCGACATCTGACCATCAAGGTCACCGACCTCTGGGTGCCATAACGATGCCTGTCTCGGTGACCGCTCCTTCTACACCCTCCGCACGCTTCCTACCCATCTTCGTTACATCTACCAACACGGTTTCCTTGTTTTAAACCAAATTTCAAAGTTTCTCACCCTATTCTTCTGAGACATTCTTGGCAGCATCTGCATGCACGTGTCTTAAAAGGCCAGAAGGTTATTTTATGGTTGGCTTTCAATGGACAAATCCCTGACCCATACATTAACGTTGACATTACTGCTACCTCAAACACTCATCTGCTAACACTAAGGCTGACAGCTCTGCCCTTCCAACGTGGTTTGTCTTGTCCATTAAACACTGCCGCTACCAGACATCTCATCAATTCTATATCACAACACCCTGTTTTAAGCCAAAACAGATTGCTGTCAAATGACTGTCACCAGCCATACACTCGGTGTGTTCATGGTACAGATGGAGAGATTGCTGTCAGTCATCCAAATGGGTAATCGACAGGTGTGGCACTTGTGCAGACAGCTCGGTCATCTTGTCACTTGGGCCATCAAATAATCGATGAGAGCCACGGCGCTGACAAACGTGCTCTGAGAAGAGAGACCCTGCGCTGAGCGAGCTGTGGGCTGGAACTCGTGGCAGGAGTTGATCGAAGTGAATGAAGGGGGGGGGGATATTAATTAGCAAAATAATTGTCGAACAATTTACAAACGTTGCTGTTATTGCTCACTACAGCTGCACAGGAATGTGTCCTCATAGCTTGTAGTATCAAGTCTTATCCACACCCACAAACACATTCTAGAGACTCATCCGTGTTACTAATTATCCAATTTTAATTAAAACTCACTAGCATCATTATTATTAACTTGAGTCAGCAAGCATCTCCACTACACTGATATCACTAGGTGCAGTAAATAGTTGGATCGTAATATGCCTCGTCATTGGCCTCCTAGAAAAGTAACAGAGGCGGCTTCTGCGCATCAAAGCTGGTGGCCAAAGTTTAAAGGAGAACATTTTCTGTAGAAATCTGTTTCATTTTGTCACCGTAGCATAGATATTGCGATGCTATTTAAACAAATTAAAGGGTACTTGTTTGGTTTGATCCTATGGTTTTTACCTCTTGGCTTTGCTGGACCTGGTAAACCCAGCGAGGACGATTAGCGGTGAAGAGGGAGCACGCCGGCCAAGGAGCAGAAGAGGGTTGGGGGCATCGGCCGCACCACGCGGTGCGTTATGTTGGAGGTGCTTCTATCTTGAGCGGAAGATGACCTCACCACTCATTATTTTGGCTGGTGAATTAAAAATTTTGCTCGTTGATAAAATTAGTATTCAATTGTGGAAAAAAAAGTATCCTTCTGAAGTGTGATTACAGTGAACTTCGATATCTCCGAAGGAATTGGCCTCAAGAATGTTGCTTTTGCTCCACCCGACACCATGCTCACTTTGAGAAAATCCCTCCCGCTCCCCATGCAAGGTTTGACATTTTTGCCTCGGCCTTACCAGTTTTCCCTTCTCCCGATGGCTGGAGAGCGTGGTTTCCATTGCACAATCCTTTAAATTGTGGCAATTCAGCTTTTAACCAGAGACCCCTACAGGTTGTGCAGAGGGCTGTTTTCAGTCGCAGTACGAGAGTGGCATAGATCTGAGACTGGCGATTGAGGATGAATGTTATATCGGTACACTGCTATTGTAGCGTCACACAGCGAAATTGGACATCGGTTTTGATGTCATGCTTGTTCACTTCAAGTTTAAACGACTACACATGCTCAGCTTTGTTTTTTCTCAGCAGCAGTGTTAAGAGGTTGGCTCGGGCATTTTTGGATCCCAACGAGTTCACATAAGGACCCGGCTTTGCATTTATAAATCTATTAAATGCGATGGCATCTCCGGCCTTAAACCTTTACTCGGCGTTTGTGTTGAAGCTAAGCGAAACAGCAGGATTATTGTCCGCGGTGTTTGTTGCGATTTCCAGTCGTTGCATAGCTGCCTACGTTGACGATCGCAATTTTATGTAAACGTCGTTGCTTGCAACATAGCTGCTCCAGATAAAAGCCATGAACCCAAAAGGCCGAGCTCACTGGGCCGGATAACCCCCTCCCCCATCCAAGGGTCTCGCTTGGCAGCGCTAGCGAGACCTCGAAATAAGACTCCAGGCTGCTCACATCTGCTCTTAAATTCAAACATCGCAGAAATGCTGAATAAAGTTAAATTAGAAACGAACTTTTACATTGTTTTTATTCAATTGAAAATACTTAAAACGTGTTTGTGTGTAATTCAATGTTGGTATGTTTTGCAGGAACCAAACTCTTTTCGCTTGAGTAGATGTGCTTTGGGGAGTTGTGAATGGGTTTTTAATTACCATGGTTCTCATTGATGACACTTTCAATTTCAGCAACTCTGAGCAAAGAGGAGTGTTGCCTGTAGCAGGTGCAGCAAGCAGGTATATTATGCAAGGCTGCCTTCCCATAAACTGGTCACTTGCTCTTATGTATGGTTATTTTTCGGGAATCATTCCTGAATATAAATCTAAAACTGGGTAAATATTCCAAACAGGACCCATCTGAACGAGTCGTAGAAACTCGGCTAGCCTTTAATTGGTAAATAGTTTAAAATGTTAATTGAGTTTTGGGAGCTCTTTAATGCTCAAGTGAAAGAAATAGTTTTTTTTAGTTCTAAAACATAATTGAAACACTTCATTCGGCATGTTGAGTTCTGCACCCATCTCGACATAATCCAAAACCCCAATCTCGCGAGTACCTAACCACGAGGAGCAATTCACCATCACAACCAAACTGTGCAAGTTGCACGGAGGAGGGTGGCGTTTAATGCTGCGGAGGCCTCTCTTGAAAAATCAATGCAAGCGACGACACTGGAATTCGCCAATGCTGATATTTTCTGTGTGTTTCAGTCTCCTGAACATTGGCCAATTCATATAGTTGGTGATCTTAACTTGGCGTGGTGGCAATAACTTGTGTTTTCAATATAAATGTAGAATGATGACGTTTTATTTGATGATAATAAATCAGCACCAAACCGCTGTGATTGCAATGTGCATTTCAGTTCTATTCAGAGAAGTATTCATGAAAAAATTAACCGTTTCTCTCTGCCATATGTTTAGTGAAAAAGACACGCGTGGTTTTTTCCCCGTGGTTGAGGGTAGGATTAGCTCCAGTCTGAGGCCCCAACACCGAGCAGAGTTCCCCAGTTCTCTCCGTTCGGCACCAGAGATGGGCGCAGCTGAGGTTTGGAGCAGCTCCACTCGCTCCTGTCTCCACTGTTCTGTTTATCTATACATCATTCGCGGGCCATACAAAATTATCAACTTAAAAATTAGCCCGTTATATTTGGTCAAACATTTAATTAACTCACCCCTAATGGGATGGCTGGAACTGCTTCTCTTTTGCGAGGCGTGTGATGTTAGCTGGTATTGATGATGTTGCTACTCGCAACTGCTTTTCCAGGTTTGCTCCTAGATTTATTGAATTTCGAGTCCCGCCTGCGGTTGCCTTGGCAGGGCCACACCAAATTATTTTGCGGGCCTCATACGGCCCGCGGGCCGGACGTTCCCCACCCCTGATTTATTCAAACGAAATCCTGACTTCCACGGTTTAAGTAGTTGATGTTTCTCTTTGGTTATTTCGGTAAAGCCACGTAGAAAGAAAATAAATAAAATTATAGAATACGACGTTTCGATTGCAACACAAGCAATCCTCATCAAGCAGATAACAGTTGTGTTGTGTCTCTGCTTGTGTTTGTCTGTGTGTCTCTGTGTCTGTGTTTTGTCTCTCAAATTTAGTTCTACCTGATGGCGATTGTTTGTGTTGCAATCGAAACGTCGTATTCTATTATTTAATTTATTTTCTTTCTACGTGGCTTTACCGAAAGAACCAAATAGTAATTCCTGCAGTCACGAAAGCTTCAGATCTAGTTGATGTTTAAATTCAGACAAGTGCCACCGCCATCACATCTCACTGGGCGAGCAGGCACTGAGGAAGTCATCTCCCACATCTCCGTGGTAATCCTAACATCTCATATCTCCGTGGTAATCCTAGAATCTCTCATATCTCCGTGGTAATCCTAGAATCTCTCATATCTCCGTGGTAATCTTAGAATCTCTCATGTCTCGGTGGTAATCCTAGAATCTCTCATCTCGATGGTAATCCTAAAATCTCTCATATCTCGGTGGTAATCCTAGAATCTCTCATATATCCGTGGTAATCCTATTAGTTACACATCCCATCAGCCATACGGCCTTCTGAGAGTGCATGATTTCAGCTGCACAATGTGCGACGATGGTCATCCAGTCTCCAGATCAGACCATCCAACATATGACGGCGCAATTCCCGATCCACAAATACGAAGGAGACATCGCAGCGATACACTCCGTTACTCCTGACGCAGTTGTCTGACTTGACCACCTGAATGTGAAATTGGAGTTGTTGTTCTGCATCTACATCAGCTTCACGAAAGAGGAAGATCATTATAGCAGAATTGGTTCAACAAGCAAACTCTGGAGCAGTTATCAATATTCAGTGTCTCATCACCAGTCATTTGCTTGACCCAACGCTGGCGAACTGTCAGACGTTAAATGGGTGGGTGGGTGAATGGGTGGTTGAGTGAATGGGTGGGTGAGTTAATGGGTGGGTGAGTGAATGGGTGGGTGAGTGAATGGGTGAGTGAATGAGTGGGTGAGTGAATGGGTGGGTGAGTGAATGGGTGAGTTAATGAGTGGGTGATTGGTAGGTGAGTGAATGAGTGGGTGAGTTAATGGGTGAGTGAATGAGTGGGTGAGTTAATGGGTGTGACAAGGAAAGGCTGAGAGTTACTGAGTGGGTGAGTCAATGAGTGAATGGGTGGGTGAGTGAATGGGTGGGTGAGTGAATGGGTGAGTGAGTGTGTGAGTTAATGGGTGGGTGAGTGAATGGGTGGGTGAATGAGTGGGTGAGTGAATGGGTGGGTGAGTGAATGGGTGGGTGAGTGAATGAGTGGGTGATTGGTGGGTGAGTGAATGGGTGGGTGTGACAAGGCTGAGAGTGACTGAGTGGGTGAGTAAATGGGTGCGTGATTGCGTGAATTAGTTAATGGCGAAGTGGGCGAGTAAGGGACCGTCCATAAATGACGTCACGCACCTAAGGGGGGGGGGGGTTGAGAAATGTGACGTCACGTCACGCATGGGATTCCTCCATTATCCGAGCTAACCCCCTTCTCCCTACAATGAAACTCATTAGCTAAAAACAAATTAACGTTGCAAATTGACAAATGGAATTACTGTACACATGGCAATCAAGGCCACTACCCGCCATTTTAAATCCTTTATATTAAGTTCGCTTGCTTGCGTGCTTGCGCGCTTACGACCGTGCAAATCTTTCGGTCGTTTTTTAACCCACTTCCCGTGATCCAATCGAGCTGACATTTTCCACAGACTCGTTGTGCGTGACAATTAATGTTCGTGAATTTTTTTTGCAAAATTTACACATTTTAGGACAAAAATATTATATGTAATTACCAATTGCTTAATGCTTCCGCTGAAATCATCTGACCCATAGGTGGCAGCCATCTCAAGCCAGAGGACGAGAGGACTCTAGCCGCCACGTATATAAAGGATTTATAGTGAAAAACTTTGTTTATACGGGTTAATTTTTTACGACTGCCCTTTACCAAAGCTTAATCTTCATGCAAAGCGCGTTGGTGCCATGTACGCCTTGCGCTGTAGAAATAAAACACGAATTTTTTTTAAAAAAGCCTCGGCCCGGCCAGACCGCGGTCCCGCGCGCTCCTCGTGGGAACACGGAGCAAGGCGCGATCGTGTCCGGGAGGCGCGAGGCCGTCGCGGTGAGAGCTGCGGAGTTCGCCGCGCCGGATCAGTCCCACCAGGTTTCACGCAGCGCCTTGCGGCCTCGTCTATCCGTTCGGGTTCATCACGCCCAGCGCGGTCGGGCCGAGCTCTCACCGCCCCCGACTCCCCATTGGGAGGTGGGGCTCGCTCTGCCGCTGTCATCATCTCGAGCCCCCCCATCGCGGAGGGGCTCGATCAAATAAGATCATGTGTAAGTTGTAGGAGGGGAAACGGCGCCACACACACACGGACTCGCACATATGCGGTGTGTGATCTAAGTGTAGGCTCGGTGCAAAGGTTGTGTGTGGTGGTGTGTGTGGTCGCGAGTGTCGTGGTGAGCGTGATGGTGAGTATAGTGGTGAGTGCAGTCAGTTGTGTTTCATACAAACTCTCTCACTCCACACCGATCCCCTCTGATCCCACCCACCACGTGCTGCCGTATTTATACCTGCGCGCAGGGCAGTGTGGGTAAAAACTACGGTGTGCGAGCAGCCAATTGCGTGAATTAAAAAATCGCGTTCTGTCTCGTTCACCACCTGCGCATTCAATGACGAGTTAATTGACCGATTAGTGAACACACCCACCCTCATATTTACTCGCCATTTAACTCATCCACATACTCATTTACTCACCCACAAATGCAATCACTCATTCCACAACACTCTCCCACGAACACATTTAATTTCCTGCTTGGGGACCGTCCATAAATGACGTCACGCGATTTTGGACGATTTTTGACCCCCACCCCCGTCGTCACACGGCGTGACAAAAAGTCAGACCCCTCCCCCTAAAATATGACGTCACAAAGCTCTGCCCCCCCAGACATTTGTGACGATGTGTGACGAGGGAGGGGGGGTGAGAAATGTGACGTCACGTCAAATTGCGCAACTTTAAATAAATATAGACAACACGTTCTATGTTATGAAATAGACTTTTAAATAAATGTTTTCCCCTACAACATCAGTCTGCAGCGCCACATTAAATACGCACTACAATGACAATAGTTTAAAGCGATTTGAAGCATGTTTATTTTTTTTGGGGGGGGAGGCAGAGCTTTGTGACGTCATATTTGAGGGGGGGGGGGTCTGACTTTTTGTCACGCCGTGTGACGATGGGGGTGTGGGTCAAAAATCAACCAAAATCGCGTGACGTCATTTATGGACGCCCCCTAAGCAGGAAATTAAATGTGTTCGTGGGAGAACGTTGGTGAGCGACCGAATGAGTGATTGCATTTGTGGGTGAGTAAATGAGTATGTGGATGAGTTAAATGGCGAGTAAATATGAGGGTGGGTGAGTTCACTAATCGGTCAATTAACTCGTCATTGAATTCGCAGGTGGTGAACGAGAGAGAACGCGTTTTTTTATTTCACGCAATTGGCTGCCCGCGCACCGTAGTTGTTACCCACACTGCCCTGCGCGCGGATATAAATACGGCAGCACGTGGTGGGTGGGGTCAGAGGGGAGCGGCGTGGAGTGAGAGAGTTTGTGTGTGAAACACGACTGACTGCACTCGCCACCACCATTACACTCGCGACCACCATTACACTCGCGACCACACACACAACCCTTGCACCTAGCTTACACTTACATCACACACCGCACATGTGCGAGTCCGTGTGCGGCGCCGTTTCCCCTCGAGATACTTCTACAACTTACACATGATCTTATTTGATCGAGCCCCTCCGCGATGGGGGGCTCGAGATGATGACAGCGGCAGAGCGAGCCCCACCTCCCAATGGGGAGTCGGGGGCGGTGAGAGCTCGGCCCGACCGCGCTGGGCGTGATGAACCCGAACGGATAGACGAGGCCGCAAGGCGCTGCGTGAAACCTGGTGGGACTGATCCGGCGCGGCGAACTCCGCAGCTCTCACCGCGACGGCCTCGCGCCTCCCGGACACGATCGCGCCTTGCTCCGTGTTCCCACGAGGAGCGCGCGGGACCGCGCTCTGGCCGGGCCGAGGCTTTTTTTAAAAATTGTTCGTGTTTGATTTCTACAGCGCAAGGCGTGCATGGCACCAACGCGCTTTGCATGGAGATTAAGCTTTGGTGAAGGGCAGTCGTAAAAGCGGCGGTTAGAGGCCTTGATTGCCATGTGTGCAGTAATCCTATTCGTCAATTAGCGACGTTAATTGGCGAATGAGTTGCATTGTAAGGAGAAGGGGGTTCGGATAATTGAAGAATCCCATTCGCAACAAGGAGAACATCCCCCGTGTAGCCTGAGGTTGTGGGGGGGGGGGGTGCAGTCGCTCTTGCGAGTCCCTACGAAGGCCGCATGGCACACGAGGGGGTGGGTGGCTGGATTCTCAACCAAAGTGACGGTGTTTACATATCGCAAAGGTACTGTATTTTGACGTCGAGTCGATCTAGGGAAGGCCCAGAATTGGGATCGGATGCATTGTACTCATATCGTCCCTGACTTTAAATTGAACCTTCGCACTGCAGGACAGAGGGGAAACAAACCCCACTGGCATCCGTGTCGGGAATCGAGTAAAGGTCCTTGACAAACGTTACCACCGAGCTGCCATCCGCAATTGTGGTCAATACTGCGTTTTGGCGTGTTGATAGAATAATGCACTCCCTCAAGGCGGCGATAGGATGCCAATACCCGTATGGTGTTCTCCACAGCAATGCGAATGCTTTGTTTGATGCCCTTTGCCGATTCCTCCATCCATGTGCGATTTCATGTTTGCCAGACTGACTTACCCGTCCGTGTTCAACCACACTGCAGCTAACTACAAGACGTCTGTTTCCACAGAAATTCCCCGAAGTTTACAAAAAAATACGCCTAGCCTGCACCTCGATCACGAGCAATACCCATAGCCACATATCGTCAGATCTTAGACGCAAACCAGGGTTGTTCCTGGATATACTGAGCAGCTTGTGTGGGCCATCACCCTACAGAACACGTGTTGCGGGCCCACGTGGTGCCGAGTGCGGCCACAACCAGCCATGTGTTGCTCCCCGCCTTGGCCAGCGGGACATGTCGGAGACGCCTACGTGGGGAGGCCATTGTTCAGCAGTGGATTGATCAAGACGCTGTGTAGTATAGTTGGGATGATAATAATACAGTGGATTAAACTACGCTGTGTTAAAGAATGCTTTAATACTGGCTGAGCAAAGGCCATAAAGTCGTGGCAAGCAACAAACAGCGCTGTCGAAGTTGTGATCCATAGTCGATCAATTTCTTAAACCTAGCGAGGTGATTTACAAGAGCTTTGAGAAAGACGATGGAAGGGAAATAGAGTACGTTAGAAAGTACTTCCATTACAAAAGCGACTGGGTGGGTGCACGCTTGCGCATTCGACCATCTTGGGCTTTTGAAAGTTTTGTCTCGAGTGGAGTAACACGGCTCTGACAGCAGAGGGCCATCCTGGATCAATGTCAACGATTACTGCTTGGAGAATTGCTATCCTGACACGCGGCGGGTGCTGACCACTCATTCGCTCTCAACCGCATCAGATCAAGAGGATGATGCGCACATTTTCATAAATGAAAGTTTATAAACAAGCCACAGTGAGCTGCACTTTATTCATTTGTATCATGTGAATAGACAACACCACGGCAACGTTATAAATTTACTTATTTTTTAAAACAATTGATCATTCTCAATGATTGCACTTACAGCAGTTTAAATCCCAAATAAATGTTAATTTCCCGAGTTCCCAGAGTAAAACATGGATATTGGTTACATTATATATTATCGATAGAAACTTCAGGGAAGTGCACACCATTTAATTATTTATGACGAGGTTTTGATCAGTACAGTACTACCTGAAAATACTGAAGCAAATCCAAGCGAGTTTGGTTTCTGAACCCAGAGCACATTGGCATTGAGTTCACATTTGAACCTCATGGCGGGACCCCGGGGTCCCATAAGTCCCCGGCTCTCGCATCAACATGTGAACAAAACTTGACTTTTTCACCAATGGGTTTGAAGGATGGTGGCAAGTGTTGTCTTGTTAAACTATGCCTTTAAAACTGAAAACTACTTACCCGCCGTACCTCTATTTAAATACAGTATCGAAAAAAACATGTACACCCCTTTGCCAATCATCGTGTTTCTCAGTGTGGATTTGTGAACACGCTTTGTAAACAGTACATAGAATAGTACGCGTTTTCAATGCGCTGTTCATATTGCAACAAGCGTTTATAGCAATGTTACTCTACAGAGTAGTGGGTCGCCGCTATTATCATTGATACGAACGGTATGTGGGGACTATGGCTTAGCCGCAAAAAAAACCTATCTGCACAGATGCATACGGACAAGAGAACTATTATCAAACAGGAGGAATAAACGGTGCAACGCATCTCATCTGTTAAATATCTGCAGGTGAAAGGATTGTAATCGATGGATCCTGGCTGCAGACATTGGTAAGTCACATAATAATGAAGAGAGCCATTTCACTGTATTATGCACACCGTTACGACAAATAAAGGACTTGAGTCGTGTAGGCAGTTTGATCAGCTTTGCATAAGACTTATGATCCTGCCCATACCCGAGCATGGAGTGCATTCGCTAGTTCAGCTCTTCTGCGCATTCGTCCTCGCTGTGCTTGACAACAGAATGATCTGCGCCAGGTGGGTCACGGCGTTTATGTGCGCGGTTAGAACGGAGTCGGCAAACATAAATTAATTACGATTTTGACTTCCATTTATTCGGGACCCCGGGGTCCCGCCATAAGGTTCATTTGCCAAATTCCCAAAAGGCCACCGCAAATTACTAAACTGGGATCACAGCAGTAGCAATCATCGCCCCCTGCCGGCAGACTAATGCTCCGGGCCACTCTTGCAAATAAAATGTATCCTTGTCTCTTGAGTTCTAACCTGAGTCAACAAAATCACACCTTGTATTTAAAGTGCTCAGAGCCGGCCCAGCCACTAAGCGACCCTTGCAATTGCAAAGGGCCCCGTGGCCAGCAGAGGGCCCCCTAGAGTCACTGCTAGCGAGTGGGTGAAAAAAAATCATACATCAAAGGGGCCTCCAACCAAATTTTGCTTAGGGCCCCCAAAGGTCTAGGGCCGGTTCTGAAAGTGCTGCATCCATCGGTAAAACAAACACGCGTGTAAACGTGGCCACGCGTGTAAATGGCTGGAGGGAACGCATTGCAGCAGCCGTGACTGATGCAGGCAAGAACGTCCACGCCACAAGCAGTCTCGTACACACATTCACACCATTGCTGTCGACAATCATTTTCGACACAACAAAAATAAATCACGAGACCGTTTTCACAACGATTGTGCTTTCAAGTGAACAGTTCAAATCCCTGATAATGATGAACCGCGATCCAAGCCTGCAAACCTCGCCCAGGGCGGTATTATCCAATAAACTAAAGGGCCTACGAAAAACAATGTTGACTTTTTTTGTTTGTATGATAAAAAAATGTAACCAAGATATCTTCTTGAATACATATATTCGAATGGCTGCTCGTTGCAATTTCTTTGGGGTGGTAGAAAATCGGTGACTCGTGAGGCATATTGCACCGAAAATAAGTCAAACACATCTCTAAGCGTTAATGAAAAAGTAAATCAATATGGCATTCGCCATGCGGTCGTCCTGTCAGGACATTGAAATTGATATTGATGAAAATGAACAGCATTATTTTAAAGCTGCGTCATCTGATGATAATGATAGTAAAACATTGTTGAAGCTTTTTCGGTCAATATTTGAAAGTTTACCTTGTTTTTCTTCTCAGTCATTTCAAATTAGATCTGCCTATCTGCGGCACACGGCAGACTCCCATCGGATGAGGGCACAGACTAAATGATGAACCTATCAGCAGTAACGACATCTGCCCAGCGGCAGGACGATGTAGGCGTGAAACAAGCGAATGACAGCAGCGGTAGTCGTAACATGGGGCAGCAGCAACTGTGGACAGTTATCACTGAAGGCCTAGAAGGGCCTTAATCTGGCCCTGACCTATAGCCCCATGTGCACCCTAGGGCTGCCACCTTTTCCACTGCAGACCAAACCCAAACATGTCTCTCAGCCCAAGTCTATGCCGTGCACTGCAACAGAGTTCAACACAACACGATACCGGCACCAGGTCTCGGTACAAATCAAGTCCCACCAACCATGTGAGGTTCTTGGCTACAGGGTAGCCACCTGTCTGGGTTTGACCCAGACAGTCATGGGAATCGACATGTTCGGATTTGAATCGTACCGAGATCTGGTGGAATTATTTGACCTTGGGATCGGTCACCTGTGGATAATAAGGCAGCGACCCCATCCTTGGATTCCTAACATCCAGTGCTGCCAGCAGTGAAGACGTGACTACAGCTCGTAACACTTGAGGTGGTTCTTGAAGAAGAGAGCGCGCACCGTGCGACTGTGGGCGTCAGGCGCTCGGCGGAACTTGTTGTACTTCTGCTGGGATCCGGGCATCTTGGCTGCGTGTCCGATGGAGACGTCGCTGCACGTGGCGACGCGCAGCTTGCCCAGCCCGTCGATAAAAAACTCTGTGAGGGGTTCAAAAATGTATCACACACTCAGGAAGGAAAAGCGCCCAGCAGAGAATTGCGCTATTGCGGGTGCTCGATACATGGGGGAACTACTGAGATGTCTGGTGGGACAGTAGGAATTACGGTTATTAGAAGAGTGTTAGCCTTCAGTTTCGTAATTGCATAATCTCGCCAATGAATAAGAGTTTTAGTCATTCATTTT
>CM025647.2:1787609-1817535 GCA_014621495.2 Entosphenus tridentatus
GGATTTGAAGCGAGGGGATTTGAAGCGAGGGGATTTGAAGCGAGGGGGTTTGAAGCGAGGGGATTTGAAGCGAGGGGATTTGAAGTGAGGGGATTTGAAGTGAGGGTATAAAAAGGGCAACCCGAGGCATTCAAGAGAGAACTTTTATTCAACATCTTGGTCGCCAAGCCCCCGCTTCCCCTGGTGTCCTGCCTCCTCAAACCGCTCGCAGCATCCGTGTGATGCCAGCGAGTGCTGCTACGAGGCAGTGATAAGCAAGGTTTTTTCGTCATCCTCCCTCCGACTCTCACAGCGTCTGTGTCGGAAACGTCGTGAGAATTTTGTTGTTTTATATTTTTATTATTTTATTGTTTCCCTTCGACGTGACTTTACCGAAAGAACCAAGAATACGATACCCGATTGTTAAGGGATCTCATCAGAAAAAATATAAATAGATTTAAGTTGGCTACGTTCAACAAGGGAATAAATCAGTCATTTATCTTCATGTAATTGTAATGCTAATGCATTCGTTGTGTTGCATAACACCTAACCCAAAGAACCGAGGTAGTTTCCCAGCCACAGCAAACAGCAGTAGGAACCAGTGCTGGTGTTGAATAACTGCCACGGGGAGACACCATATGCCTTCACCTATTAGGAGTGGATTGACACAGGGCTTTTCACGAATACTACTGAATCCTACACACGCCTTTTGACGTCCTCTGGTTCAACACCGTTTGAGACGAGGCTCAAAAGAAAGCTGTCTCTGGTATGGACCAATCAGTTTCTGACCACAAGCATTGTGGTTAATGCAGACATGATTCCTTGTAAACGGTTTCAGTTTGGTGTTTTAACATCTTATCACCTGTTTTGTTGCCAGAAAAAATGGGGAAAAAACCTATTATCACTACTGAATCCTGTTTGTATACTTAAAAAGACTTCACCCTGATGAGGTCTCCCCACATAATATTTGTGTATGTGTACGCGTGTATGGATGATGTACAGGATATGTTGTACCTGTTTGTGCCGTGTTCCTCGGTGTTTGCGCCGCCCGTGACAGGCTTCTAGCCATAATAATCATGACATTACATTCAGTTGACAGTAATGCATTTGAATCTCTTTATCCATAAAAATAAATTCCCATATTCTATTCTCGCTTTACCTGTCCATTCTTATCTTGGCACGACAATTATGTACAATTCCATAGATAAGAAATCGCACTGTAAAACCCAGGGCCCTGGACTATTTGTGTGTGCCGGTGTCATGATTACAAATTTGCCAAAAATGAAAACGACACCTTAACGTGTTCAATTTGGATCACGCATCGCAACGTCGCGCCCAACTGTGCAACGACTGCAGACCAAATCCCAGCAGAACCTTCCTTCGTGACGACCGTTTTAGGGGAGAGAATATTCGTCATTACTTGAAGTTTCCCCCCCCCCCCCCACCCCCATACGGCTGCCGAGTCATTAATATTCGCAGAGCAGCGTCAGGACAAATTTAATTCGTGAGAAACGCAGCAAAGTTACCGGCGGTGATTGCGCATTTGTGGTGTGACCAGTGGTGGAAATGTGCCGACACCCGTTCCTCTTCCTTAGCCGCGATGTTTCCGCAGGCGGTAAACGTCAGGTGTCGTTGCTGCAGGAATGCGAGCGAGTCGCTGTGGTACAGGCAGCGACCTGCCATGGCTGCTCTCAGCTCGAACAGTACCCGGGGCGGAGGAGGGTTCTCAAGTGGATTTCAGCGTGGCGATGTCGGCTGTTAACCACTAGGCGAGTCAGATTCAGACGTCATGGTGTCTATGTATGTTGAACGTAACAAACGATGCTAATCGGACACGTGGCGGAAATACAACAAATTAAACACAAAAATCAGTTGGAGAAATTCCGTGGTCACGTGGCTGTTTCACTTTGCAATTCACCGTTCACCAACCACGCACGGGTCGAGACATTGTGAAGATTCTGCTTCGCGATTATAGCGAGATTTGTGTTGTTCTTGTAATACTTTGTTTCGTTTCAACAGTCTCGTTTGTGTTGTCTCCTGGGCTGGGCCCTTGCGCCACGAAACATTCCAGTGGCACCACGCAAGTTTACTCCCCGTTGGCGTGGCCCGTCACAAAAGGGCGCTATGTGCCAAGTATCTCGACAGGAGCTGCCGATCTTCTTGATTGTTCCCAACGAACTCTCTCATGTTTGTACAGCTGAGCTCGCTCGTTTTGAACTGAACGTATCGTGAGCGTTCAATTGTTCTTGTTTAACCAGTTTGGAGCTCAAGAAAGACACCAGGATAAAGGTATCGCATTCGCGAGTACATAGCGGTGAAGCAAAAAAATACGATTAATAAAACAGAAATTCACAAGAAATGGGAAACACTCAGTGTACGACGACCACAAGTACTGGGGAAGATGGCCAATTCTCACGACAACTGCTTGGCTGTGTGCGTTGCGAGTGTGAGGATCGATTATAACCGCGGAGACCGAGACCGAGGCAAACACCTCCTTGCCATATTCCTATTTCCACATATAGGTTATCTCCATATATATAAAAGGCAAAGTTGTGAATGTGTGTCTGTTCAAAATGTTTAGCGTATTTCCCGACATGCAACAAACTGGAAATTTGCCATGTGGGTACTTTCCAGACTGTACACCATGCAAAAATTATACAAATAGACTTTTGTGTTTTTTGTGGGGTAGGGGAGCTCAATAATGCAAATATTTTTTGCACAGCAAGTGAGCTGTGACGTCAAATCTGTCACGTAACACGCGCATGTGGAAGCGTAACGCATTGTAGTGTCGTGATTAGCGCGCCGCGCTACGAACCCGGCGACCCGAGTTCGATTCCTGCTCACGGCGACCACCACCACCCGTGACGATTATTTGAACCAGTCCTGGGCCTCCCCTAGGTCGACTCAGCCTCAAGCGAGTAACTGGTGTGTTGTGTGAACATCAACACTGGGGAGACAAAGGCGGCCGGGCGTGGTGAATCCAAATCCCGGGTGAAGCCGGGGTAGTACAGCTAGTTAGAGATATTTATGCATCCCATCCGCAGAACAGCCTTCTGAGAGTGATAACATTTTTTCAGTAACATTGGTTTAACACAAGCAAACACTCTGCACCTGATTCAAAGTTTCGTGTCTCATCGGCACACATCAGACTTGCTTAAACCAATGCTGGTGGCTATGAGATATTAACTACCTCGCCTGGTATGCAGGAGGTCATGGATTCGATTCCAACTCTGACGCCTGTTGTATATTTGGAATTGACATGCCTCTCTCCCCGTGGTCGTGTGGATTTTTCTCCAGGTCCTCCGGGGGGGGGGGGGTCCCTCCACATTTAGAAACATTCGTTATGAGTATTTGGCTGCTATACATGTCCACAAGACAAGCCACTTCGTTGGGCTATTATTTGCGGCTCGGTCGCTCCTAAAAAAAAGCGATAGAGCTCAGGGGGCATTACCTGGTTAAAAAATTTAGTTAGTTGATTGGCTCGATGTTTGTTTTCACATAACGTGGAATAGAAAGTTATACTGGTAGGAACCACCTGGTTCCACCAGCCCACAGGGGATTGTTGTGTCCGTCCGTCGTGCATCCAAAAATGGGAGGGGTGGGGCTGGGTGGAGAGGGGAGGGTGGGGAGGGGCTGGGTGGGGAGGGTGGGGAGGGGCTGGGTGGGAGGGGTGGGGCTGGGTGGGGAGGGGCTGGGTGGGGAGGGGCTGGTCACCCCGTGGTGCCCTTATAAAACTCAACGTTTAACCTACTCACGCCGGCTTGTGCCCGCCTTCACAGTCGGCCATATTTGCGGAAAACACCACGCCGCCGTTGACCCTGGCCATTGACCGAGCAACCCAACGTTCCTACCAGCTCCCTCCGCAGGAATGTGTTATACAGCAGGGAAGGCCATACGGAGGAGACCTTGAGGCAGGGGGGACAGAGGCGGACGCTTTGGGGTGGGGAGGGGGGCGTGTCAGAAATCCGAGGGGTTCAACCCGGATTAGAGAAGACAGCCATTGTGGCCGGCTGTAACCAAGTAACCATTGTGGCTGAGATAGGAGCGATTTTATGTTAGATGTGAGGTTGATGTTGCGTGATGGGAGTGGTTGATGTTGGGTGATGGGAGAGGTTGATGTTGTGTGATGGGGGTGGTTGATGTTACGTGATGTGAGTGGATGATGTTGCGATGGGAGTGGTTGATGTTGTGTGATGGGAGTGGTTGATGTTGTGTGATGGGAGTGGTTGATGTTGTGTGATGGGAGTGGTTGATGTTACGTAATGGGAGTGGTTGATGTTGTGTAATGGGAGTGGTTTATGTTGTGTGATGGAGTGCAGCGGATTGAGGAGCGTGCTCCACATTGCCTTATTGTACCTCTCTGTGCAGGTATGATATCCAGCACAAACCTACTATAATCACCCAGGAATAAATAGCCTTAACGCGCGTGACATTACTCCTCGTCGGCCAGCCCTCCTCATTAATAATCATGAACAGGTTACGTCCTCCGAATGGACCCCCCCTCATTAATAATCATGAGCAGGTGACGTCACTCCACATCGAAAAGCCCCCCTCATTAATATTCAAGAGCAGGTGACGTCCTCCAAATGGACGACCCCCCCCCATTCATAAGAATTAGCGGCTGACGTCACTCCACATGGGTGCCAAGGGGCCCCCTCCCCTCTCCTCGGCGTCAACTTACAACCCTCACTACAAAGGTAGAACCCTCTCGTCACGCGATCTCGCTATTGAGACATCAAAGTAAAAAGGACGTCACGATGAACAAGGGATCATAACCTTAAAGGGAAATAGGTCTGTGTCACCGCGCCCTTACAAATCGCACACGCATTAATGCAATGAATATCACGTCGCGGTCTGCTTTTCTCTTGCAAGTTTCAGATTTACTGAAATACACCCGTCCTTGGACGGGCAAAAGGCTAGTGTATACATAATTACCCACGTGTTCTTATGTTTAGAAATAACCTCATACTGTAAATGTATACCCTTAAAAAAGTTTCATCCGAGTCACTTGCAATCACGATGAATCATTGATTGATTTTTTAAATAGTTTTTTGTAACACAACAAGAGCCCGATACAAAGGCACAAACTGCAAATAGCACCAACTCAGTACTCCTGGGTCTAAAGATTGGGATGAGATCGGGATGCGGCAGCATCAGTTTTTATATGGGGGAGGGAGGGGGGGATCAAATGTAGTGGAAGCCGACACGCGCCAAGTGGACTCATGCGCAGCAAAAGTCCCACAGGGCGGTGATTTGTGGAGCCATACGCTGAACCCAGCACGTTATTTGCCGATGTGAGTGGGGCAGGCACCCCATGGGGGAGTAGCTATAGCATATTAACATAAGCGCATAGCCCATAGTTGCTATTGCAGCCACGCGGTATGGCAGGGGACAACGGAACCTGGGGCCATTAGGTCCCTGGGATAAGCGGAATGTGGGAGACTTGGTTGTAAGTCTGAAATTGGTGTTTTGGCCAAGTCACTCCAAGTTGGTCGCTTGACTATGTGTTTTCTTAATGTACGGGGTTCAATTTGATGGAATAGATGGCGGTCTCCAGCAGAAGTAAGGAAATGGCCACACACCCAAGCCCGTGGGAATGACCGCTTCTCGCTGGGAGTAATAAAAAAGTTGATTAACAGGTAGCGGGCGTTTGAGGGAGGTGGGAAGGGGTGAAATGGGAGAGTTGGGGCCAGATGATTGGCGCTGGCAAATCCCGTACAACTGCTCCCTTGTCGGTAGCAGATCAGGGAGCTAGGGCGCAGAATGGACGGAAACAAGGAAGGGGAGGCACGGGGCATGGACCACAGAGTCTGGAGGGAGAGCTGGAAAGTCGTCGTCTGTGGACGAATGTGAAGGCATAGAGTCCCGCGGGAACTCTCACCACCTTTTGGGTTCTAGTGCCACCGCGCCGTGCACACCACGTCGAGTTACCCCAGCAAGTCTGTCGATGCCTAGCCAAACCCGAGGTGAGAGATTAAACGTTACACAGTCTGTGTTGTCTTGGTCTTCATATTGTTGGTGGTGCATTGTGGGTGTACAAGTGACTGGACAAAGTCCCATCGGTGAGCTCCTCCAGCAGTCAAGGCTGCGTTGGCTGGGTCATGTAGCCCACATGCGCAGCCTAAACAGCTTTTGTTCGGCTGGATAGAGGGGGATAAATGGGTGCGGCACGGTCTAGAAAAGAGATGGAGTGATGTGGTACAAGAGGATGTGGAGCTGAGTGGACTTGTCGATGACTTGTACCAACAATGTCAAGATCGGCCTCTGTGGAGGAGGCTCATGAAGGATGCTACTGGGCAGTTGGAGGCAGTCGCCCTCCAACAACAATGGAGGAAAGAGCAGCGATGCTCACAACAACGTGTGAAGCACCGGGTGGATAAAATACAGCAAGTTGTCACAGTAGGGGATACAGGTGGTACATCGGTCAGTCATCTCAGTTGACCCATGGCACCAGGATCTGCCCCGGCGGGCGTTAGACACTTCACGTGGCCTCAACGTGCACATGGCCTGACACAAGCGCCGTGGTGAAGTCACCACCACTTAGTGGCAAATGGCGGTTGTTGTGATTAGGCAGGTAGCTAACTCATGAGGGCACTTGGGCCAAACAGGAGGCCCTCAGTTTAGAAACCCTCCCTACCGCCAGCGAGGCATGTACAGGGTCTTCACTCTGAGGAGCCGTCTCCCTAAGCCGTGGGCAGGCCGTATAACCTCGGGTGGAGTGTACGTGAGGCAAGGAGCCAACTTTAGGTGTAAGTTTACCTATAGGTACATACACGCATAGAGGCACATACTTAAAGTGACGGTTTCACGGGCACCTCCGACTCAGCAAAGTGGGGTGTGGAGTATTAACCCTTGGGTGAGGTTGGGAGGTGTGGAGTGGTTGCCCAGCCGGGGTGTGGGATGACAAACCGGTGGCGCACTCAGAGGAGGAGGTGAAATGCCCTCCAGGAGGGTGTTGCTTGGAGGAATGACTGTCCTATACAGGGGACGAGGATACTGAGTAAGAAATAGAGACCTTCCAGAGGTGGGCCCATCGAGTTCGCAGCCAGGCTCAGCGACATGGGAGAGGGTCGTGCGATGTGCCCCCTAGCGACGATGGTGCATGAGGGACTGGCAATGGCCTGGAGCTGCCCCGGGCAGGCAGTCGCTATGCCAGCAAGGCCTCAGGTGGAATCGGCCCACCAATTCACCCACACTGCTCGCGTAGACTTCACATCATGTGACATATTAACTCCTCCTGTCTATGCCCAGAGGAAAGCGGGGGATACCCCAAGCGCCCGTCTCCTCCCCCCAACCTCCCTGCAAGCGCATCTCCCGATAGGCTCTGTGGGAACGGGGACTATCTCTGGCTTCGAACTCTCTGCCTTTAAGCTTGTGGCTTAAACGTGGTGCCATACCACAGCTTCCATAAGGGAGGCCTATGATCCCTCCAGTTTGCCATAATGGCTTACCCAGCCAAAAGTCAAAGGTCTGCAGTAGTGCATGATGGAGTTTTGATGCACCATTGGGTTTCAGGCCCCACAGGGTTGTTTCGATTGAGGAGCTGGACTTTATGTCACAGACATTATTAAAGAGGTTCATTGTATCCGAGCAAATCCACCAGGGGTTTTGTCGCTATTAGCGGAGGTCTGGTGAGGAGTCTCAAACCCATCATATCAGGCATTATCGGCATTGAATAATTTCTGCACTGTCCCAACTGGCACACAATGACTCAAGCACAAAAGGGATGGACAAGGGAAGAATAAGAAGAACAACAACAAAGCCAACAAACTTGGGCCCAACACCGAGCCTGAGAAAAAAAGTCCTCCACGGACTCCCGGTGCAGCCCTCGAACCCTCCACAGGAGGGGACAACAAAATAACAACATTATTGATGACTACTCATTACATATTACCCCCCAAGGGCCGTAAGTCCACCGCCGCAGTTTGCCACTCCAAGGATGCGTGGTCACCATGGCACCAATGTCGCGGTCCCAGCCCGCCCCACTGGCGCCGTCCGATGGGCCCCCACCTCTGGCTCACCAATCCATCTCACGTCCCCCCTTGGGCTTTGTAGGATTTCCTGCATTATTTTGCTTGCCATTGCCTCTCCCGAGGTTACAAAGTCAAGTTTTTTTTCGCTGACAAACTCGTAGCTTAGCCGGGTAGAACGGTTGAGAATGTATCCCTTCTCTCCCCACCGGATCCCTGTGCAAAGGCAGAATAAGATCCCCTAGTCTGCCGGAGTTAGATCAGGGGTGATGAAGTTATCCTCGATCAGGGCACTTTTTCCTTGAGTTCTTGCTGCCTTCAATGCCTCAGAGGCTGAATGACGGGTCGCAAACAAAATCATTGAGGGGGCCAGGTCTTGGGTTGTTCGTCTCAATCAGATCCCTTACATCTCTCTTCCCCACCCAGGAAGCGTGCACAATATACTCTGCCTTGACGAGTTGTAGGTCAGGGAATTACAAGTTTCTTAAAGCAGTGGGTCGATTAAAAATTTTGATTTAAAGCTTTCGTGACTGCAGGGAATCATATTCTTGGATATATCGGTAAAGTCACGTAGAAGGGAAATAATAAAATAATAACAATTAAACATAATAACATTCCCACGACGTTTCGGCCACAACACAAGCAGTCGTCCTCAGGTGAAGAACAGAGCTGTCAGAAAGACAGTGTCCTAATGAAACACTGCTAAGCTTGGCAGTGTATTTTAAGCTGGGTGGGAGGAGCAGAGTGCCTTGACAAAGAAGTTTACATATCAACAGAGGAATTTAGCATATTGATGCTAAAGAACTGCTTCTACCCTACTACCATACAATAAACCGATGTGAAAAAAACTAGGTATAAACTACATCAATATAATAAATGTACTCAATATACTCTCCAATAAGCTGAGCTATTAACATTACGTAACTGGGTATACACTACACTATATAATGACTACCATATAGTGAACCGATAAAAAACTAAAATATAAACTACATCAATATAATCAATATAGGAGAGGGCTCCTTGGGGAGCATTGCCCTCGGCTCCCTCCGGGAGGTTGTAGGCCTTTAGTTGACACCCCCACCCTTTACCATCCAGCTTATTGTAAGCATCTTCTAGTTACAACAGTCTGGCTTCATGCATCTTAACCAGGTTGCCTTACTCCATTTTTGTGGCTTGGAGGGTCATCGTAAGAGATTTCTGTCCATCCTCTCTCTCCCGGACTAGGCTCAAGTTTTAATCGATAACCCAAAGCAGGGCTGTGTTTTCCTCTGTCGAGATAACTGTTCAATCGTCTTCAGAACGGTTTGAGGCAGCTCCCCAGCTCTTCCTGGGAGGATTTCTGGTCTCACCTTGACCGGGGCGGGGACGAGGCGGCTCTTGAGCACGAGTTGACCGGGGAGCATATTAACCTCGACTAACCATAGGCTTCGGTTGCACAAAGAGGGTCTTAGGCCTCGATGGTCAATTATCAACTCAGCTAAATACATTAAAGAAAAATAACTCCCTCTGGGGTCTTGGGACAAAAATAATAAATGAAAAATCTGTAATAAAAAAGAAAAGGTAGTGTAATGTGTATACTGGGTTGAAGTCTGAAGTAGAGGTTTGAGAGGCCCAGTCAGCGCTCCTTACTCGGCCACGACGTCGCCAGCAGTCAGGAAAGTTGATTGTTAAACCCGAGAATAAGAAACCGCCGATTATCACGGCTGGACTATTTTACTATGTTAAACGTGTAGTGACGTAAATGGAGTCACTATGGCGTTTAGCGCCAGCTACTGTCACAAGAGTGGAACTGTGCGTCTTGAGCCTCTCTCTGGCATCAGAGTGGGTATGGCATGGAAGCGGGCCCTAGGGGGCATGGTTCTGGTAATGGTCAAAGAGAGGGCAAGTAAGGACGTGACAGTCTGGGTGAACTCGAGAGGGCACGTAACTGAGACAGGGTAGCAAGTGGGCCCAAAGGGGGGCTTGAGGGACACGTGATGCTCAGTCGAAAACCTGGTGAGATCCATAAGGGGGCGTAGCCGAAGGAGGAACGAGGCCACGTATGGGAGCATAAAAGGGAGGTCCCGAGAGCAATCGCGGCTGTCTGCTGGAATGTAATCCTCGGTGCTACGTCTCTTCGGGCTTCGGTCGGCATCGTGGATCAGTCAGTGTGTTGCTGACCTGACCTGTTTATGTAGTTACCCTGTTTGGGTCAAGTAACTGTGTACGTTTATGTAGAAACCCTGTTGGGGTGCTGTAATAAACGTGTTGCCTCTAAAGTCAAGTGTGTGCCTCCGTATAACCCACTACACACGGAATAAGTGATCCCTTAGGAACATCTCTCCAGCCTCTTTCCACTCCGAATAAAAACAAAGATTTCAACTTGTAATACTGCGCCATTGCACAGCATCCGCTCGCTCTTGTAGAGAGAGGACGGCCCAAAGAGAGAGACAGGTCGACTCAGATGTCTTAGGGGTAAGGCAGCAGCAGTCATACGGTGAGGAGCCGATGATACCAACAATTTCCCAAACTCTGCGGTCCCCTCTATATATGAAGGTGTTACTGGCCAATGAATGATTGTTTACATGTGGCACCTGGAGAAAACCCAAGCGTGCGAGGGTAAACACTATCCTGTACAGACGGAACAGATGCAGTCAACATTTTTACTGTATTTCATTCTGACGCATTGGAATCTACGGATTAAATGCGCCTTACACACGTAATTGATTGTATGACTCATCCTTGAGGCCCACGGGAAGAGAGTTTCACGACATCCGCGTGTGATTCACCAACCCTAGCTGCTGCCTCTACAGCGCTGGGTTACAGGCCCCGTGCAGCAGCGCAGCCACCACCGCCCGATGCCTCAGCCTCCACATCTGCTTCAGCTATGGAGACGCGAAATTTGACTCGAGAGACATTCGTGTTTTGTTCGCGTAAACATGATCTTCTAAACATGCACTGCAGTTTATTTTTATTGAGTGTTAACTCAATATCTGAGGTGTTAACTAAGTGTAAATGTATTTCGAAAAAATATTTCTAAATCATGTGATGTCTTTTTTTTATCGTGGTGTATCTGCTGTAGGGATACACAGGTAGGGTAGATGGGGCTGATAGGGATACAGAGAAGGGTTGATCGGGTTTATACGTGTGCAGAGGCTATATATGTAGGGGTAACTGGTAGGGTATCTGGGGTTGGTGCGGATGCAGAGGGGGGTAGATGGGACTGCAAAAGGTCGGGAACCATTGTTGTTTCGGAAATGTAAAGTGCAGACAAAACTTATCGTCGACCACGACAGCGCGTCAAGGGCCACGCGGCACGACAAGGGCCACGCGCCGCGTTGTGAGCGAGGTGTCGACTGCTCGGGCCCGTCCGGCCGTGGTCACTGCCGTGCCTCAACTGCTTGATGTGGTCATCGCGCAGTGAGAGGCCCTGTGTCACTCGCTCACCTCCCAAGGCGCTGTCGCGTCGGTTTGTGACATTCGCCCGCAAAAGGTCAACCAATTCACAAGCAAAGATCAACTCAATCACGCATCATAATCGACCTGTAAATACATCGACACTCATACAAAGGCGAATACGCGCATTACAACTGACATTCAGATGCTAATTTGCACGCAAAAAATACCTTGTGCGGATGAAACATTCCACATTTAAAGGGACCATCCGATCATGTTTTCAGTGTCAATGAGCGCGCTTGTAATAAAGTAACCAAGCAGACAATTCCCCCCCCCCCATGTCTGTACCTACACGTAAAGAACACAAGTATGTTGCACGTACCATTAGCCACACGGGCTTCTGCGAGTGCAAATTTTTTGCAGCATTGGTTCAACGAAAGAAATCTGGTTTCGAAATTTAGTGTCTCATCAGCAGTCAGCCTTCGATGAATTAATGCTGGGGAATTACCAGATGCGTATTGGCAAACAGCCTCCTTCTGTTAGACAAGGGCCCCTATTCGACGCAAATCTCCATGGGTCACAACACAGAATCACGATTATTTTCAAGGCGCATTGTAACTTGGTGATTATTTGTCGTTATCATTTGTCGCAGCTAAAATGGCGCTCAAATCCCCGCCACGTTCTGCCCAATGGCAGTGGAACGGCGCGAGGCGTTCACCCGACACGGTGCGCCCCTTCCCCGCACCTCGCCCCCCCCCACGGCTTGGCCGGATTGGAGTGTGTTTCGGTGCGCTCGCAATGTGGGGCGCGCAGCCGGTTACCGGTTAAAGGTTCAGCCCAGCAGCGTGGGTGGGAGGTTTAAGAAACTCGTTTTGTTTCAACTTTTGCGCCGAGAGAATTAATTAACCCGTCGACGTCTGTATTGTCACTCAAGTCCACCGAAGCAACACTCTGCTGTGGCAGCTTCCAGTTTCTTTTAATTTTTTATTTATACTTGTTATGCACGTAATTCATATCCTAATATATGCAAGACTATGTTGGCCTATGATATGTAACAAAGTCCGAGATAGTGGCGTCAGGGTGACCGCAATATCTTAATGCTCAAGACACGATGCCGTGTTGCACACTTTGAGATTGCCGCAATATCAGAGGTTCCCATTATACTCTGATGTTGCTGTACCGTGTTTATTAATCGTCGTGCTTGCTTCCAGTACCATTTTAATTGTAACTCAGGATTTATCCAAACTGCGGTTCCCTTACTGCCAAACGTCATCTCGCCATCGCGAAGTTACTTTTGGCAGCGCGTCCATTGCTGCTGCTGTCACACCAATTTTCTCAGTCGAACCATACTTTTTCAGAAGAGTCCTGCCACGTTGGGTTGTTATTTTAAGATAGTTCAGGTCATTCCTAAATTCCGCGAATGTGTCAGCTCCTGACGAAGGACAGATATGAGCCTGGCCCCATTCCGAGCAACTTTTATCATCTTTTCTCATCTCCGGCCGACGTTTCCTCGTTGCAGAGGCGTTTCGCAGTGTTTCTATAATCGTAACATCGCCATATCGCGGCGGCCCTCCGTAGCAGAGTGTATCTGTGACGCTGAACTTGCGTTGGCAGTGGTGCACAAAGCACAACCAAAAACATCAACAACTCACTGTCGTCAATAACAACAAAAGCAACACTCTGACCTAAAAAGGAAACGTACATTAATTAGCGACGTATCGGGCAATGGCCTTTCTTCACAGGACAAAGAGAGGTTCCGAGGGAAATACCTCTAAATATACTATGAAGGGTCATTGCCCAAAACGTCGCTTATATCCGTTTCTTTTTAGGGCCATATTGTTACAGACGAATGGTTGACCACTTGGTAGATACCAAGAGTAGTCATTGTATGGGTGCAGTAACACGCGATGTGACCACAGCTCACTTCGCTGGTCAGTGCGGGTTAGTGAAGGCGGGGAGCGTAGAAGAACGTACAACAATGGACGCTGCTGCACTAGCCTCTGCTGCCCGGCAGGTAACGAATATACTTGACAGTGAATTGGCCGAACAGTGCAAAGGATATGAAATGAAGACAATTCACCTCCTTCCCATATCTGCTCCTCCATATAAATTACATTTTACACGTCCGTGGGAAGCGCGTAATTTCAGCAGCACGGGTTAAAAACTATTTTAACTCTGGCTCCGGTTCCGACATGCAGTGTCTCATCAGCAGCCAGACTCGCTTAAACCAATGCTGGTGAACTGCGGGAAATACAGCTGCTGGCTGTGAAGGTCGCCGAGACGGGAGCATGGGTGGGATGGGAAAAAGCCATGAGCGCCGCCAGAGAGAGAGAGGGATGCAGGGCGCAGGAGGGTGATGATGGCGATGGTGGCGTGTCCGAAGGGACGCGCTTCACGAGCGAAAACACGGCGAGGTACGCAGTGGGTGCGTTATTATCAGAGGACATAATTTATCCACCAGCTGGCATAATTTCGGGGGATAAGACGGAGAGCGTAATTTAACATTTTAAGTCACACACTAGTGTCCTGTTACAGTACTTATTTTCAATACGAACGCTCTCGAAATACCTGTCCCGTCCGTGTATTTTTTTATGCGATCTACCCCCATGTCACTGTATAAATCCGCGCTGTGGGTGACACGCTGCATTGTTTTACAACTGCCGAATTGGAACAATCGCCAAGCTACAATGTGGAATGTCGGATTTGACATGTTTGTTGCGAGAAATAACTTTCCACTTACCCGGTGCAGAAGTTTTATGTTCGCGGAGTTCTTCCAAACACGTTTCAGCTTTTCAGTTCTCCCAGGACTGCTCAGCAGCAGGAATCGGGAACCCCCGCAGCAAAACGCAACCGTCGCTATCGTGACTCGCGGTTGCCAGCCTCCCCAGTGTCCTCCACCCACCCAACTCACCCCGTACCAGAGCGCTTGCGGACACGCGGGCACACCTGCGTGTCGCTCCTCGGGGGCGGTGCTGCCGTGAAGCTCACCGCCACGGCAACGCCACGGCCACCTCGTGGCGCGTTGCGCCATGCTGATGTGTCACTGATCGCGAGTATCATCTTCTCTCGACCACGTAAGCAGCCCCTGCGTTCCATGCATGAGAATGACACATGACGATGCAAGTTCAGTGTCACCTATAATTATACTACGCCTTGGAGGTGGTTACTTCGAAACAGCTCCTTTAGCAATCGCTCTCCTTGATTGACATCATCTCGAGCATCAGCCCGGACGGGCGCGAATGTCCACGTGGATTTCGAAGCGACACTTTCGCTCGCCTGCAAGGCAATGGGGGTCGCCGCTCGCGGTTTTCTGTCCGTCATCGTTGCGCGGCGCCGCGCGCGTCGCTCCCAGTTCCACTTCGCTGCGCTCTTGGCGTCCGCGGCGAATCACTTCGCTAATTGAGAACGGAGCGATGTTATTCCCTTCACTAAATCTGCTGCACTGACGCTAGGAGTGTGAATACATCACAACACCATTATCCACTTGTCTTATTTAATGTTAACTGTGTTTAATAATACATTTATACAACTTTATAGATCTTACATGCACCTGGACCTAACTTTCTCATGTTACCCAGCGTGTTCTTGTTACAGAATTCCTTCAAGAGCCGCAACTCGTTCTCTGCGATGCTGAAGTTTTTTGGATTTGTTTATTGCTGCTGCTGCTGCTACTGTGCTCACAAAGCACCACGGATCTCCCGTGTAAAATAGCCGGGTAACTAACTGGTTAAACTCAATCATGCGTGTGACAACATTAAACTTAAATAATGATAATATAATCTTAATTTTAAGCTTTTGTGACTGCAGGAATCCATACTCTTTGGTTCTTTCGGTAAGGCCACGTAGGTAGAAAAATAAAACAAAATAAAAATAATATATCACGTGACTTTACCGAAAGAACCAAAGAGTAATGATCATATATTTATTATTTTAACATTTGTTAAATTGGCTCATACCAAGAGTGTGTGTGGCGTGTCCCTTATTAATGATCATTTTGACCATTATCTATGATCAGTTCATTGCTGGATGAAAGCCCCCTCTCTTGTCCTCGCATATCATCCTGCGATGTAACGATTCACCTGCAATCCATGCAAAGTTAAAGATCCCCCGTATAGCCTTAACAGACATTTTGAACAATTGCTGTTAGCGAGCACCTATGAAGGCCGGCACGGCACACGAGAAAGTGGGTGGCCAGCACCATGCCAGGCCGCCTTTGTCTTCCTAGCAGCGATGTTTACACACCAAACCAGATACTCATTTGAGGCTGAATCGACCTAGAGGAGACCCAGGGCCGGTTCAGGTAACCGTCACTTGTGTTGGCCGTGAGCGGCACTCGGGTTACCGTGTTCGTCATGCTGCGCGCCAACCACTCCACTAGCGCTCCCTACAACATTATATAGAAACACACACACACACATGTATGTACATATGCGTATGCACACATATGTACACACACGAGCTGATTTCATCATCTGTATCTCCTCTCTTGGCTGACCCACTTTGCTGACGCCATTCTTCCCCCAGCACGGCCGTCGTTGGCCCATGCTTTGACGTGTCCCATCTCGGCAGAATTCGGAGCTTTGCGCCTCTCCCCACGCTCCCACGCAGCCCACTACAAATTTATTACACGTCCACGTGCCGCTTACACTGGTCAACAAAAAAAAAAACATTTTTTTCTGGTTTGGACTTTTGCAGCTGTTTTAGACTAATTTCAGGGTGCTGATTCCAAATCTGATCTCAGATTTGCTCTATGACATCTCATTTTTATGCTATCGGCATACCCCATTTTCATTGATTTTCCCCGAAATTAACTCTGTCACTTATGATTGCAAGTTATTGCGAGTCAGTGACTGCTTTAGTGTTAAAATATGGTGCTGTATTTTTAGGATAGTGTGTTTATAATGTAGATATCCACATTTATTTAATATTTTTCTTCTGCAGTTTTATTGAAAATTCAATATTTGATATCTCAAAAACCTGATGTGATAGGAATCAGCACCCCAAAATTACCTTAAAACAGTTGGAATACCTTATGCCAGAAAAAGTGTGTTGACCAGTGGAATCATCGCTGAGTTCAGAGGTCCACATGCGCCGGAACCTATGCAGCAATCGCTCTCCGTGCGGTCCCCGCGCGGTGTAACGCGCACGCCGCCTCCTCCACACAGCGATCTTTACGGCTTCCTCATCACACCTGCTGAATATTGTTTAGTGTTGTGGTTGTTACCGGTAGAGTGACCGTTGTTTGCTCTACAGCGGGAAATAACAGACAGCTGTTCGGGTCCACTCGTCTTTCAAACCTATTGTAGTCGGATAACTAAAATAAGTCTGATTTTTACGCAATAATACAATGCCAACAATACGTTTTGTAAGGCTTTTTGTATCTAGGATTTAAATACCAAGAAGCGCATTCATAGAGGACACATTTAAAAGGGAGCAATTTTAAATTAACAGTGGTCCGTTTTCTTTATTCCTTACTCCCCCATCCCCGTCTCTGGGGTGTCGCTATTCGTTAGCTGTCTTTCAAACTTCTTCCGTCGTTACAATTAAACTGAATGTTTGGTTGTTAGACGGCTATTTTATTTACACCCCGTTACAAAGGACATTGCGTGTGGCCAGTGACCCAGATAGTTTCAGGAGCAACGGGTGGAAGGAGCACAACCAGCAGACAGCCATAACACTCGAGGCATGGATTATTGTTAATATCAGCATGAAATGTTTATCTCATCACTATAATAATCGCCCATGATTGATCCGCTGCTAGCTGAAAGACTCCTCCTAAAAGCTGCCAGCATCTCTCACGTTCCTGAGATGCAACAATCCACCGAGTGGCAGTTGATTTAATCGCTCCATCTCCTCCCAGGCCGTGTATCACTTGATCACTACCGATCCCGTAGATATCTGCGTTCTCAATTAACTTTAATTGCCAAATAATATATTTATATGTATTAAAACTCCTTAGTTTAACACGCTTTACATGGGTTTTTTTCTACATTTATTTTACTAAGTGATTTAGATGGCAGGAGCGTGCAAGGGCCGTTGAATGAGTGACCGTAACAAAGGCAGATGGCACATGGGGGTCACAAAAGGGCTACAGGGGAGCGAAGGGACGGAGTGGAGGGGCGAAAGGTGAGAAGAAGGGAATGGGCAGTGGAGAAGAGGTGAATATTTAAGAGAGGAACGAAAGGTGGTTAAGGAGGGGGACTGCTTCATGTACAGGGGAAGTTTACTGCAGTGGTGGGGCACAAGGAAGGAAATGCAGGTGCGTGTTAACTGCGGAAGCAGTGTGATCAATTATGAATGGTGAGTAAAAACAGAACACTCGGGCCGCGGGGGTATGGCTCCGCGATGGGGGTTCAATTACACAGCACAGTACGTACACTTTCCTCGTGATGCTGGTGGTGGTGGCTCCGTGTGGCCAATGAAGCGCGGCTGAAGGGAATTTCCGTTCTGAATGACGTAGCGAATGAAAGCCGTTGTCCAAGGATTGAAGCTGCACCCACCCTCCCCACTCACCTAACTCACGAGGCCACTCACTCGCCGGTCCTCCCTCCCACACACTCACTAACCGATCCACTCATCCAAAGATCTTCCGCATAGACTTAACAGATTGTTAGCGAGCACCTATGAAGGCCGTCACGGTACACGGGGAGTGGATTACCAGCTCCACGCCAGACCGCCTTCGTCTCCCCAGTGGCGACGTTTCACACACGTGTTGGCCCTGAGCAGGAATTGAACCAGGGTTGCTGGTTTCGTAGTCAAGCGGAATAACCGCTGCACTACGACACCCGCTCATCAGCCCGCTCACCAGCTCGTTCACCAGCCCGCTCACTCACCCACTTACGACAAAGATCCCCCGTATAGCCTTTACAGACTTATTCTTAGTTTTTTTCGGTAAAGTCACGTAGGTAAAAAATTAAAATTAATAAAAGTAAAATAAAAATAAAACAAAAATAACGACGTTTCGGAGGCAACACAAGCTTCCGTCTTCAGGTGGAACCGTCACAGCACGATAGCTGTATCAAGTGAGAGAAATTCCAAGAACACAGTATTTGTATATATTATTTTACTTTTATTAATTTTTATTTTTAACCTACGTGACTTTACTGAAAAAACCTAAGAATATGAATCCTTGCAGTCACGAAAGCTTCAAATCTAGAACCTTTGCAGACTGTTGGGGCAAGTGTTGTAAAGCGACCACCTACGAAGGGCTGCACAGCACACCAGGGAATTGGGTGACCAGCGACACGCCTGGGCGCCTGTCTCCCGAGTAGCGATGTTTGCACATCGTACCAGGTACTAAATTGAGGTTGAGGCGACCTAGGGGAGGCCCGTGACCTGTTCAGAAATAGTCACTAGTGTTGGCTGTGAGCGGCAATTGAACTCGGGTCGCAATTGAACTCGCCATAGCCGAGCGCGCTTGCTGCTACACTACCGCTCCTCCACTACCATTCACCCACCCGCATCCCAGGAGCCCCCAATAGGGCACCAGTGTCAATGTAGCGGTTGCATCGCCAAATGATTTGTTTATCGTGTGGCCTCTTAGGAGTGTGGGAGTGAACGGACACAAACTGTAAACAAAAGAGAGTCCCCGTACAAGGTAGAAATTAACTCCATGGCCACCGCAGGCCATGAGAGCCGAACACGAAGCAGTCAATTCTACCCGGTAACTTGAAGACACACAGAGACGACTGTAAATTGATGCTCCATAGCCTCCGAAATCATTAAACTAGCTCTTGTATCGGCTATGGCAGGAGCAGAAGTGCGTCCAGGATCTCGATGCCAATGCAGAAGTCTGCTGGCCACAACGAGAGGGCTTCAGCAGGCAGAGTTCGTGTATCCACGGGATCCGTTTGGCCAGTGTTAAGACGATACAAATATAGAAGAAATGGCTCCACCATTTCTGGTAACAGTGTATATATTAAGCATCAAACCATATTTGTTTGCATGTTTTACCACAAGTATGTGTGGTTAATGCTGGCTTGATGGCTTGTGATAGGTAGATATTTTGTGTTTGAAGTCTTTGAACATGTCAAAACCTACTGTATTCATGTTCTTGGTTCTTTCGGTAAAGTCACGTAGAAGGAAAAAAATAAAATAAAAAAATAAAAACATAATAAAATAATTCTCACGACATTTCGGCCACAACGCAAGCAGCCGTCTTCAGGTGGAGAGCAGGTCTGTCAAGGAGACAGAGTCTGAATTCAGACTCTGTCTCCTTGACAGACCTTGACAGACCTGAACCAAGAAAATGAATCCCTGCAGTCACGAAAGCTTTAAATCGAAACCTACTGTATTGTTGCCAGGAAGGGTAAAGTTTATTTTTGTTATCAGCATTTGTGTGGCGTTGATGCTCCTCTTCCTTCGTCGAAGGAGCGCAGAATGCAGTGGATTTGTTGAAAAAGGTAGTTAAATACAGTATATAATATATTGTTGATAATGAGGATATATTAAATAAGTGTATTATGTTGTTGAAAATGTAACATGTATAAATAAAACATCAGCATATTTAATTCCATAAAATTTTAAATAATTGAACATGTTGAATACACCTTTATTTGATTATTTGATATGTTGCCGACAATTCAAGATATAATAAATAATTATTTGAAATATACAGTATTGTCGAAAATCGACATATCTTCTTTTTTTACCTACGAAAGGCATTGTTTGTCTGTCTGTCTCTCTGTCTGTGTGTGTGTCTGTGTGTGTGGCCGACGCTTGTGAAGGATTTGTCTCGCGAACCGTGGGTTGAACGTTTAAAAAAAGTACCCAGGTAGCATGCTATAAGCCTTTAAAGTAGTTTACTTAGCGATTTAGTGCTGTTTTCGGTTATTCATTTCTTACATAGCACGTGCTCGACCCTACCAACTCACACGCGTTCGGTGGGGGAGGGGGGCTACCAAATAACACGCGTTCGCTGGGTGTGAGAGGGGAATTCTCTTTCGCGTGGACACTGTGCAAGGTGACACGCACATTTACAGCTCCCTTCAAACATTTATTACCATGACTGTTTACTCATTACCAATTGCCTTTTATAGGTTAGATTTAATGACAGCGATGAACCAATGTTTATGAAGAATAGCCTTTTTCTGTACTCTTGAGGCACAAGGTCCACGCAATATCACTTACTGCACAGGGGCAAACCAATAAATATACTCAATTACGTCTTCATTCTATAATATTGACACTTTCCCCCTCAGTACGGGGGATGAAACAGTGACGTTATGTCAATTACGCTTGATTGGTGCGCATCTGCTCATAGTTACAGGTAGGTTAGGCTCATTTTGTATTCGTTGAACTTCATCAATGTGCTTGTGTGTACCGTATTTTCCCGCATATAACTCGCGGGGTATACCACCTTTTACAAACAAAACAAGACCCTGCGGGGTATATGGAGGTGCGGGCTATCCCAAAAATATTGTACACGTGTGACATGTCGTAACGCGTTTACTTTTTCATCGTAGGATTATCCCCTATGCAACACTTACCTTTGACTAAATCACTGCTGAATAAACCACTCGCACTAAAATTGCACATGTTACCACTTTTTAAATTTTTCGAATTTTTGCACAATGAAACGACAATGTTTGAAGTGGGCGCACTTTGTTTACCATAATACTTTCAGTGGCTGTAGGGGGGTGCAAAAGTTTCAGCTGAGGCTATGGATTGCTCAATGGAAAGGGCCTTAACAAGCATCTACCAGACGCGGAAACACATTCCTGCGGAGGGAGCCGGTAGGAACGTTGGGTTGCTCGGTCAATGGCCGGGGTCAACGGCGGCGTGGTGTATTCCGCAAATATGGCCGACTGTGAGGGCGTGCACAAGCTGGCGTGAGTAGGTTAAACGTTGAGTTTTATAAGGGCACCACGGGGTGATCAGCCCCTCCCCACCCAGCCCCACCCCTCCCACCCCCACCCAGCCCCAATCTCCCAACCCAGCCCCTCCCCACCCTCTCCACCCAGCTCCTCCCCACCCTCCCCTCTCCACCCCGCCCCACCCCTCCCATTTTTGGATGCACGATGGACGGACGGACACAACAATCCCCTGTGGGCTGGTGGAACCAGGTGGTTACTACCAGTATCATACAGGTAATTGCTGAGTCCCTTAGGCCGCTGCTATTGGCTGAGCAATATACAGTCGCGACCACGAGCTTTGTTTCAAACTTCCAATGCCTTTGTTTCCGCCATTGTCTGCGCAGTGCGCAATCTACAAGTGCTAAAACTGTACAGGGGTAACTACCGGTCCAGTAGCTGTAATAGGATGTGGTCGAATGCTGGTAAGACTAACAGTACACTTAATTATCTACCAGTTATGTGTTATTTCCGGTTAGTTTATTTTCTTTGTGCACGTTATGATTTTAATGTTCACAATTGATAGTGGAATGTACTACAAATGTAAACGTTGTATTAATATGATGGAATTAAGCTGCGATAACAACGTTAAAGATATTAATGCAGGCAGGGTATATGGAGGTGCGGGCTATCTGAAATTTGTTTTACACAAAACGCAATTTTTGCGGGATATATGCGTCTGCGGGTTATATGCGTATGCAGGCTATATGCGGGAAAATACGGTAATTGAAAAAAAAATTGTGTGTGCGTGTAAATCGATGTAAGTCGATGTATGTGTGTGTCGGTCGATGTATGTGTGTAAGTCGATGTGTGTGTGCATCCATGTGTGTGTGTGTAAGTATATGTGTTTGTGTGTGTGTATGTCTATGTGTGTGTGAGTCCATGTGTGTGTGAGTCCATGTGTGTATTTGTCAGTGTATGTGTGTGTGAGTCACTGTGTTTGTGTACGTCGATATGTCTGCATGTAAGTGGATGTGTGTGTGGCTCTATGTGCGTGTGTGAGTCGATTTGTGTGCGTGGGTCCATGTTTGTGTGTGTTAGTCAATATGTGTGTGTGTAAGTGCATATGTGTGTGTGGTCCGGCAAAACAATCCCCTACCTCCTCGCAGTGCCGGACGGGCAACTCTGTCGTGGACAGTGCTGTCAGGGAAGGGCCAATGTCCATTGCCCTCTCCCCTCATGGCGTCTGTGACCACCACAGTGGCTAAACGGGGGCTCTGGACGGGTGCGAGGGGCTGGTAACCCCTCCACCTTCAATTCATTACCACGAAACCACGACTTAAACATACATATGTAACTAATAAGCTTATGCCGGAGGCCCCGGGGCGACAGGCGTCTATGCCGTCTCCTGGCTAAACCCCATTTAGCGGAACCAGGAGATTGAATCTTCACCCTCGGGGCTCCTCCAGAAACAACGAAAATCCATGATGTGTGGCCACGTGGAATGTTCGAACGTTCACTGCGGAGGAGAGGCTGCCACTCCTTTGTCGGGAGCTGGACCGGTACCGCCTGGATCTCTGTGGCATTCAGGAGGTCCGGTGGACCGGTTCTGGCTCCTGCCACCATGAGGGGTGGTCAGTCCTCTACTCGGGGCAGGAGACTGCCAAACAACAGGGTGTGGCTCTTCTTCTGAACAAAAGAATGAAGGGGGCGTGGGAGCGTGGTGGTGACGTGTGGGAAGCTGTAAGCCCCAGGCTACTTTGGGCTCGCCTTCCCATCAACCGGAGGCGATGAGTAGTGGTCGTGGTTACTTATGCCCCCACCAAAGACGAACATCCGTGGAGGGATGCAGGCAAAGCCGATGAGTCAGATGCTTTCTATGACCTCCTGACACAGGTGTTGGCTAAAGTGGCCACTCGGGACAGAGTCATTTTGTTCGGTGACTTCAATGCCCGAGTTGGTCATGATGCTGGCACCTGGTCTGGAGTGATTGGAAGGCATGGGCCAGATCAGCTCAATAACAACGGTAGGAGGCTGCTAGATTTTTGTGCAGCCCATGGGCTTGTAATTACCAACACGCTCTTCTGGCATCAGCACATTCACACAACATCATGGATGCATGCCGGATCCAAGCAAGAACATCTGCTGGACTACATGGTGACGGACCAGCGCATGTGAGCCCATGTCCTTGACACCAGGAACTACCGTGGAGCTGATCTGCCCTCTGACCATCGACTAGTCATCTGTAAGATGCGCCTGCCATTCTTCCACTCCAGTGGTGGGTGTACACCCAGGACCCCATTCCAACCTAAAGTGGCCTGGTCTCAGTTAGCTGATGAAAGTTGCAAGCAAGAATTTCATCATCGCTTGCAGCTGGGGTTGGCATCGTCTCCCACTCCTCCTGATGTCGAGGGTAAATGGGCGAGGTTTAGGACTGTGACTCATGCAGCTGCAATGGCTGCTTTGGGTACGCGGTGCAGACCTCCTGAGAGACCCTGGCTGACAGAGGAGGTGTTCAGGATAGTTGAGAAAAAACGACAGGCCCACTCTCATCGGCTACAGCATCCCACGTCAAGAATGAGGAGGCTTACCACAGCCTTCGTTCGGAGGTTCAGAGAGCCGTAAGGCGCTGCAAGGATGGGTGGTGGTCGCGGGTTGCTGAGGAGATGGAGTCTGCCTCAGTGGCTCGCGATCACAAATCACTATTTAACTCCATCAAAAAAGTAACCTGCAGCGCCACACCTATTACCATCATTAGGCGAAATAACGGTGATCCAATCTCCGACCCCCAGGAACAGGTTTGCAGATTTGCTGAGCATTTCTGTGAGGTCCTGGGGGAGGGGAAATCCCTCAGCCAGGAAAACATCATGGCACAAAGTGGAGATACCCCTGCTGAGGTTGCGGTGCCTCAAATATTGGAAGAAGTCACCCCCTGTGAGTGGCTGGTTGAGGTGCCATCTGTTGAGGAAGTACTGAAGGCGATCCGGAGTCTGAGACCAGGAAAGGCACCGGGCAGAGATGATCTCCCAAGCAAAATGCTGAGGGAGGGTGGCGTTTGTGCACAGACTGCCCTATATGACATCATAACAACAGTCTGGACCACTGGATGGGTTCCGCAGGATTTGAAAGATGCCCTGGTGGTCCGCCTCTTTAAGAAGCGGGACCGCACAGACTGTAACAACTACAGGGGCATCTCACTCCTCAGTGTGCCGAGAAAGGTCCTGGCAAGGATTATTCAACATCGCCTTGCTAGACACGCTGAGGAGAGGCTTGCGGAGCCCCAATGCGGTTTCAGGAAAGGGCGTGTGTGAGTCTATGTACAGTGAGGGAAAACATAATTTGATCCCCTGCTGATTTTGAACGTTTGCGCACTGACAAATAAATGATCAGTCTATAATTTTAATGGTAGGGTTATTTGAACAGTGAGAGACAGAATAACAACAAAAAATTGCAGAAAAACGCATGTCAAAAATGTTATAAATTGATTTGCATTTTAATGAGGGAAATAAGCATTTGACCCCCTCTCAATCAGAAAGATTTCTGGCTCCCAAGTGTCTTTTATACAGGTAACGAGCTGAGATTAGGAGCACACTCTTAAAGGGAGTGCTCCTAATCTCAGCTTGTTACCTATATAAAAGACACCTGTTAACAGAAGCGATCAATCAATAAGATTCCAAACTCTCCACCATGGCAAAGACCAAAGAGCTCTCCAAGGATGTCAGGGACAAGATTTTAGACCTACACAAGGCTGGAATGGGCTACAAGACCATCGCCAAGCAGCTTGGTGAGAAGATGACAACAGTTGGTGCGATTATTCGCAAATGGAAGAAACACAAAAGAACTGCCAATCTCCCTCAACCTGGGGCTCCATGCAAGATCTCACCTCGTGGAGTTGCAATGATCATGAGAATGTTGAGGAATCAGCCCAAAACTACACGGAAGGATCTTGTCAATGATCTCAAGGCAGCTGGGACCATAGTCACCAAGAAAACAGTTGGTAACACACTACGCCGTGAAGGACTGAAATCCTGCAGCGCCCGCAAGGTCCCCCTGCTCAAGAAAGCACATATACATGCTCGTCTGAAGTTTGCCAATGAACATCTGAATGAGAGGATAACTGGGTGAAAGTGTTGTGGTCAGATGAGACCAAAATGGAGCTCTTTGGCATCAACTCAACTCGCCGCGTTTGGAAGAGGAGGAATGCTGCCTATGACCCCAAGAACACCATCCCCACCGTCAAACATGGAGGTGGAAACATTATGCTTTGGGGTGTTTTTTCTGCTAAGGGGACAGGACAACTGCACCGCATCAAAGGGACGATAGACGGGGCCATGTACCGTAAAATTTTGGGTTAGAACCTCCTTCCCTCAGCCAGGGCATTGAAAATGGGTTTGGATGGGTATTCCAGCATGACAATGCCCCAAAACACACGGCCAAGGCAACAAAGGAGTGGCTCAAGAAGAAGCACATTAAGGTCCTGGAGTGGCCTAGCCAGTCTCCAGACCTTAATCCCATAGAAAATCTGTGGAGGGAGCTGAAGGTTCGAGTTGCCAAACGTCAGCCTCGAAACCTTAATGACTTGGAGAAGATCTGCAAAGAGGAGTGGGACAAAATCCCTCCTGAGATGTGTGCAAACCTGGTGGCCAACTACAAGAAACGTCTGACCTCTGTGATTGCCAACAAGGGTTTTGCCACCAAGTACTAAGTCATGTTTTGCAGAGGAGTCAAATACTTATTTCCCTCATTAAAATTCCAATCAATTTATAACATTTTTGACATGCGTTTTTCTGGATTCTGTTGTTGTTATTCTGTCTCTCACTGTTCAAATAAACCTACCATTAAAATTATAGACTGATCATTTATTTGTCAGTGGGCAAACGTACAAAATCAGCAGGGGATCAAATACTTTTTTCCCTCACTGTATGTGTTTGTGAGTCCATGTGTGTGTGTGTGTGGGTCGATGTGTTTGTGTGTGTGGGTCGATGTCTGTGTGCGTGTAAGTCGATGTGTGTGCATGTCTTTTTCCCCCGGGTAACGCCGGGTACTTCCCATTAGTTTATATATTAAATCTAAATGCAACAAATATCACGCCACACATGGCAACACATATCATACCATACGTTTCTCCGCAGGTGATATTTTAAATCAGTGTTTACCTGTTTTACATGCTTATTTACCTGTTTATTTACCTGCTCAACATTTGAAAAGTGCCCAAAACAAGCGTGGGGAGGCACATGCTGAGAGACAAGAAGAGGAGGGATTCCTGGATCCGAGTCAACAACAACCGCCATTCACCACTAAATGGCTGTGACATCACCACGACACTTGTGTCAGGCTAGGTGTACTTTGAGGCCACGTGAAGTGTCGAACAAACCAAGGGGCCATGGGTTGACTGACTGAAATGAGTCTTAGGCTGTCACACGCATCATTACATGCGCTTGCCTCCTTTCACCTTTCACTCCGAAGGCACGTTCCACGGCTTTGCCAAGCGTCCTGAGATGCAGTTCTATTGTGGGTCGTGCGACTGTTGTGACTACATTGGTGTTTTTGGCGTTTCCGATGAATGATTGCACGGCGGTGCCGTGACGCATGAAGATGTTATCAAGGCTCCAAAGTCAGTCGTTTCACGAGTTAAATATTAGTCTTTGACCGTGTAGGGTAACAAAAAACATTAATCTCGCTGATAAGTACCGCAACGACAGAGGAGGGGACGACGAGGCTGAACTGCCAGTGCCTAAAGTGGTTTCTAAGAGGTGCGGGGCTTCCACACAAACACACCGCACAACGGCATTCTGCGCGCTAGTCGGTCCGTGGCGGTGTTTGCAGCACGAGAGCTACTCTGGCCGTCTTGGCCACCTGTTTGATTCTACACTTCCATCACCTAAAATCAACAGGGGAGTTCAACCTCTGCAAGCCCCGCCCCTACAAATCAGGCCCCGCCCATTGCCCGTCAAGCCCCGCCCCTCCCTGATTAGGTGCCTCTCCTTTTAGGCCTGCCCCTCCACCCATACGCGGAGTTGGGCTGCTTTATGTAGTGGTGGGTGGCAGGAAGTGGTTTGTACCCAAATCTGGTACCGCGACCCGGTCTTGTGCTGTATTTAACGTTACCGCAGCAAACTGCACGTTTTGACAATAGTCATGGGCTGACTGAAATATACAGGCATGTCTTGCTTAACGAGCGAGATACGTTCCGCAAAAAAATTATATTTAGCGAAAACTCATGAAACAATCGTTTTTCCATTGACTCACTTCCATGTTAAAACTAAGGTACGTTTCACCCCCAAAATGTTCCACTTTTGAGCAACCTTTTTAACGTGAGAATACGAATTATTATTTTAAAATCTACTAGAAATAAAAGTAAAAATGTGTCTGTTTGTGGGTGTGTTTGTGCGTTTGTGTGTGTTCATGGTTTCAGGAAAGGGCGGTCCTGCACAGATGCCATAATTTCTGTCTGTCTGCTACAGCAGGGGTGTAGGGAATTCCAACAAGACCTACAACTCTGCTTTATTGACCTGGTCAAGGCCTATGATACCATCAGTAGGCCTGGGCTCTGGGTTGTTTTTCGTGCTTTCGGAGTCCCTGATCCTCTGCTCAGGATCATTAAGGACCTTCATGATGGTGAGCGGGCCCGGGTAAAACTACGTGGCCGGGAGTCGGAGCCTTTCCCTGTACACCTTGGGGTGCGACAGGGATCTGCGTAGTTCGTGAAGCCTTCAATAGCTGTACTGGGGGAATTTCCATTTGGTACAGATATAATGGGAGGCTGATCGACGCCCGGGTGCGATCAAGGGATGGCGACCTATTGGTCAACCACGTTATGTATGCCGATGATTTGGTAATAGCTGCTCATTCAGAAGAGGAGTTGGAGACACTGCTGCTGAGACTGGAGCGTGCCACTAAGAGGTGGGGCCTTACCAGCCCCACCAAAACTAAGCACCTTCCTGGGTATTTTGTACCATCGGACACTCCACCCCCACAACTCCCAATCGGTGATGGGGCAGTTGTGGAGAGAGTGGAGAGTTTCCCATACCTGGGCAGTGTGCTTATGACTGGCTCCAGTTTAACAGCAGAGGTCTCAATCCGAATCAGTCGAGCGGCAATATCTTTTCATCGGTTGCGTAACGCTGTGTGGAAGCTACCTGGTCTGTCGCTCCGCACGAAAGCTTCAGGTCTTCTTGGCCACAGTCATTCCCTCCCTTCTCTACGCTTGCGAAACGTAGACCCCCCTAATGGAGCATCTTCGCCGGTTGGAAACATTTAGGCTGGCCTGCCTACGATCCATCCTGGGTTTAACCAGGCTGGATTGTGTGAGGAGCTCACAAATCCTTGAAAGATCTGGGCAAAGTCCCATCGGTGAGCTCCTCCAGCAGGCAAGGCTGCGCGTTGGCTGGGTCATGTAGCCCGCATGCCCAGCCACCGCATGCCTAAACAGCTTTTGTTCGGCCGGATCGAGGGGGCTAAATGGGCGCGGCACGGGCTAGAGAAGAGATGGAGTGATGTGGTACAGGAGGACGTGGAGCTGAGTGGACTTGCCGATGACTGGTACCAGCGGTGTGAAGATCGGCCTCTGTGGAGGAGGCTCGTGAAGGACGCTACTGGGCAGTTAGAGGCAGTCGCCCTCCAACAACAGCGGAGGGCGGAGGAGCGACGCTCACAACAACGAGCGGATCGCCGGGTGGCTAAAGCACAGCAAGTTGGTACAGTAGAGGGCACAGGTGGTGCATCAGCCAGTCATCTCGGTCATCTCGGTCAGTCGACCCGTGGCAACTGGGTCTGCCCAGTGACCTCCTGCCAGCGGGCGTTCGACACTTCACGTGGTCTCAAGGTGCACATGGCCTGGCACAAGCGTCGTGGTGACGTCACCGCCACTTAGTGGCGAATGGCGGTTGTTGTTGTTGTTGTTTGCGCGTTTGCGAACAATTTGTCTCTCTAATGGTGGGGTTTACATAAAAAAAATAGCCAGGTAACATGCCGTAAGCCTCGTGGTGAGCAAGCGCTATTCTTATTTCACATCCGTCAACTTTAAATTAGTTTAATTAGCGATTTAGTGAAATTTTTCTGCGCGGCCCATGCCAAGTCGCACGCCTTCGGTGGGATTGAGGGAGACATTTTCATTAGTTTTAAAAATGCTATAAAATTACACTAAACACTGACGTTAATTCTTCACTGTGTGATGTTCCCCGCACCCCGATGCGTGCAGTTATTACTACTATAGAGTCGCTAGATGCTACCACTATAGGCCGTAGATATTAGTGCAGAGCGGCCGGGGAGATCGTGGCTGGGGTGGGGGTCAGGAGTCGCAGCCCAGCCCCAGATTGCCAAGGTGCCACCTCGGCCGGCTGGACAATCTAGGCAAGGCCGGAGGCTCTGCACGGGACTAGGCCTCACCACGCCACTCTGTCAGGTGAGTACTTTGTGCTATACAGTCGATAAATACTGCTATAGAGTCAGTGATAGCAGGTACCACCACAGTCGGTATGTACTGCTGTAATCATAGCAGGTACCACCACAGTATGCACTGCTGTAATTATGGCAGGTACCACCACAGTCAGTACGCACTGCTGTTAGATTTTTAAGAATACATGAAGAACCATAGTGCTTGCAGGTAGGTGCTTATCCTCAGCATCTGCCATTGGATTAGCGCCCCCACTCCCACCCCTTCACTCACCTGTATAATAACAAACCTGTATATGTACACGATATAATCATCCTGTTTTCTTCCAAAGTTCCACGCAAAGTCTTGGTCCTGAAAGGTCCTACAGGGTGTGGACCAATCAACTTCAAGGACAGTGCACATTATCAGAGTTA
>CM025647.2:1822924-1847583 GCA_014621495.2 Entosphenus tridentatus
GGGGTGGGTGAGTTAGTGAGTTGTGACCTGCAGTGTGGTGAGTGTGTAAGTGTGTGGATAGGTGAGTGGTGGTGGGTGAGTTAGAGAGTTGTGACCTGCAGTGGTGGAACAAAAATATGGATGACATTAAAACCAGTCAGGTAGACCGAGTCCTCAACATGGGTAGAGAAATCCATACCCAAAGTTCACGGGAACAGTAACCATGGCAGTAATACCGATCGAAGAGTGATCAGGAGTCTACTGATCGACGACCAGCGAGTGACTCGAGTGAATTAGTGAGTGCTGGATTATCGGTTTCCAATGGAGGGCCTCGTGGTGTGCAGAAGTAGCTTGGGCGGTCCACTCAGCTTGCAACGTGATCGAAGCTCCTAATGATCCTGTGCTTGTGGGCTCGAACACACACAACGGTACTCCCTCCCATACCAATACACCAGCGGTAGGAAATTGAGGCCGTCACCTTTTCCACTGCAGACCAAACCCGCACAAATTCCTCAGTCAGCCCAGTTCGAATATCAAAACGGTGCGGTATCCTGCGACGAAGATCAACACGACACCGAGAACAGATGTCGCTCCAGATCAATTCATGCTGCCCGAACGCAGACGCCAATTCCCCGGGCTGTCCGGGGTCAAGCCGGGACAGGTGGCAACCAGAGGCGCTCCGGCGGCGCTGTGGCGACAGATCCCGCCGCGGGTCCCGACTGGAGAAACCTCGCAGCGAGCCTCGCATCAAAGCCGCGCATAGCTGCCAATTCCTTTGATATAACCGACACGACGATTTCCACCGCAAAGTCTGGAATCGTTTAAACAAAGAACACGTTGCCTCCAAGTCTGAGTACACAAAAGGAACACTTTGGTGGTGGGGTTCAGAAATAATATTTTTGAACCGTGTGCCCAGACTAACAGCATTCGCCTCCGAGACGCGGGGGTCACGCGGAACAGAACGCTGGGCGAAGGCCCCGCGCCGCCGCTACAAACCGAACGCTGCTGCCGTGCATCTATTGCACATCTGGCTCGCCAAAGCATTGGCGAGCGTTCGCACGCGACCCCAACACTGACGTCTCTGCTGTTGTTTGTCGACGATGGTGTGTGTGTGTGTCGTTCCTACTAAGATGCCTGCGCGTCGCACGCACGTCCCACGGGGGTGGCGCGCAACATTCTATCGTCTTCAAGATTTGCGAGCGACAACCAAGCGGTCAGAGCACCGGTACCCGCATTCAAAAGCGTGCGAGTTCAATTCCAGGTCACGGGCTGGGGCTAGGCACTGCGCCACCAAATGTCCCTGTGGCACCACCCGAGGTCACCCTCCTGAGCCATGCGAGTCACTGATCCGGTGGCCCCCCACGCCACAGCTCGACTGAGACCCCCATCCAAAAGGAGCTGGGGCTGTCGTAGGTTCTGTGAGAACGAGGAGGTGGCGGGGACGACGACGTTGAGAGGAGGAAGGTAGCGATGGCTACAGAGTGAGGGTGGAGGGAAGGAAGAGGTGGCAGTGATGGAGCGTGTGGGGGGGGGGGGGCTGGCTGGCGAGACAGGCGGCTGCTGGGGCGAGAAGTCGGTGATGGTGAACGGAGTTTTTTGGAAAGTCCCTTTCACCCCTTGGACTGCTGCGGGGTCGCGTCGAGGCACGTCCACCGCAGGCGGTGGCCACGGGCGCGTTCACCCCCTCCGGTGAAGCTCGTGGCCCTTGCTGCGCTGTCGGCGAGAGACACGTGGACAGACGATGGCCCTCACGGCCACAGCGGCAGCTGTTTACACTATGAGACCTCCTTTACCAGTGGCAAAATATAGTAGTAGGGGTTTACCCTTTAAACTGCCACAAAACTGACACCTTTATACAAGGCATCATGTTTGCAATAACCACAACACAAGCAGTCAAAATGCAAACAAAAAGAAACAACTCTGATAATGATAATGATATGCACTGTCCTTGAAGTTGATTGGTCCACACATCCGAGACAGCTTTCCTTAGAGCCTAGTCTCCATTGACAGCTTTTCTTAGAGCCTACCAATGGAGACTAGGCTCTAAGGAAAGCTGTCTCGGGTGTGGACCAATCAACTTCAAGGACAGTGCATATCATTATCATTATCAGAGTTGTTTATTTTTGTTTGCATTTTGACTACTTGTGTTGTGGTTATTGCAAACATGATGCCTTGTATAAAGGTGTCAGTTTTGTACCAGTTTAAAGGGTAAAAACCTACTACTACGGCAGCTGTTTTTCACCACATGTTGTGGGCAGCAAGAGCCACTGCCGCAATTGCCAAAGAAAAGTAGCGGTAGGCAGTGCATTGCCAGACAAAGCAAGCGGCGCAATTGCGACTCTCCTATGCAGCTTGTGTTGATACATCATTTGCGCTCGACTGAAGTTTCACGCAAGATTGAAAGATTGTAGATCACATGTTGGCCGGGTGAGGTCAGAGTTCTGAGCAAGCACCGCAAGTTAATTGATTGAGACGTCTCCACGGGATGGCAACGAGCTCGCTCGGGCCGGGCTGCGTCCCTGTGGTCCACGGATGCGGAACGTTGACACCGCGACACGTGCCTGGACGCGCGCCGTGAGAAGAGTCGTCCGATTCCCCTGCGCGCGCGCGCAGGCTCTGCCAAGGCGGTTCGATCTCGCACGAGCTCTGCAGATCGCATCGAATATAACATCGCTGCGTTTCGTCGAGCATAACCAAATGTGGGGGAGTAGTGGCGCAGCGCACGGCGTGGATGACGACCACGAGCCCAGTCTTGGCTGTCCGCCTCCGCCCCGCAGCACCATCGGACAACCCCCCACGGCTGAGATGACGTTGGAAGGATTTAATCCAGCGGTCGATTGGTAGTCCCCATCTATCCACCGCTGGATGAAGACACTTTCTAAGCCATCGCCACCGCTCGCAGTCTCCCTGGCTCCGCACGAGAGCCGCTTGCAACGCTCCGTCTGTGAGCGGTTTTGGGGAGCCCTGCCAAATATTTCATCGAGAAGTTTAAGCGGCACCGAGCCACGTATAGAAGCGGATAATGTGGTTAATTAGAACCTCCTGCAAGAGTCCCTTTGACTGTGATCTCGTAGATATGAATATGAACCAAGAACATACCGAGAGACTCCTATCCGTTGAAATGTGCGGATAATAGTACCTGCGGATAGCATAGATTTTACAGATTGGGGGTCGTCCATAAATGACGTCACGCACCTGGGGGGGGGGGGGGTCAGACATTTGTGACGATGTGTGACGAGGGGGGATGCTGTCGTTCCGACAGCTCTGTCTCTTCACCTGAAGACGGCTGCTTGTGTTGTGGCCGAAACGTCGTGAGAATTGTTTCTTTTATTATGTTTTATTTTTATTATTTTATTATTTCCCTTCTACGTGACTTTACCGAAAGAACAAAGAACGCGCAACTTTAAATAAATATAGACAACACGTTCTACTTAATTAAATAGACTTTTTAATAAATGTTTTCTCCAACATCAGAGTGCAGCTCCACATTAAATACGCACTACAATGACAATAGTTTAAAGCAATTTGAAGCATGTTTCATATTTTTTTTTTGGGGGGGGGGGGGCAGAGTTTTGGAAGGTTAGAATTGGGGGGGGTCTGACTTTTTGTGACGTTGTGTGACGAAGGGGGGGTGGGGGTCAAAAATTGTCCAAAATCGCGTGACGTCATTTATGGACGGCCCCATGGTGGCCACGTGTACGAGGATGTAGGTACACGAGAATTGCGGATAGGAGCTTCCCTGTAACTTTACTGATTGCAGTTAAAGTTCTCCCTGCTGGAATCAGCGCTGTGGGGTCACCCGTTCAAGCAGACCGGGCATCTTCATCAGTATCCCTGAGTCAGTGATGGAAATTCCACTTTCCTATGGCAGGGGCCTGCGTCTTCACAGGATAAGCATTAACGATTATATTATCCGTGGGGCAACGCTGGGATTTCACCAGCACTGCACTCCCGAGGTAATTACACGCGCACTCACTCTTGGCACTCAGCACTGACTGGAAATCCCTTTGCGTCACCAGATTTGCCGAGCGGTTGACGAAGTCTCAAACGGGAGATGCATTTTAATTGCCCATAAAGCCCCCACGAACGCCTCCTTGGCGTGCCCGTGCCGTGGCCTAAAACCCCAATTTCCTGGACCTTCAGCCTTGGGCGTTCGCGTCCCTCCCCCCCTATCCCGCAGGCTGCGCCAACATTTCCGTGACTCCACGTGCCACCTCCGCCAATGGAGCGCTGGAAAAGCGAAGGGGAGCGGACTGCGCGCTCGTCGGGCCCCGCAGCCCGAGGCTGGGCCTCGAGAAGGCCCCGTGGCGGAACCCGAGTGGGAGGCGATGGTAGCGATCGCCCCCATTCATTCGTTGTGCGCACGTGGGAACGTGCAAACGCTGACGCACGCTTCCAGCACTCGCGTTCTAACGCCCACGCGCGTATCGAACACCCACACAGCATGGCGCAAAGCTTTCATTTGAAAACTATATATAAAACATTTTTTAAGTGCTTTACTATCTCGCCCAAGAATTACACAGATCTGGAGGGCCAAGTTCCGTGTCAGGATTGGTGCACTGGTGTTGTCGTTGTGCTGTGTTTGGCTGTACATTGCACATCACTCCCGCTATGACAATAGGCAGACTGAGATCCCTAACAATAGGAACCACCAACCTGTGCACATGTTGTTGGTTTATGGAGCGTGGGCAGGTAGTGTCGCGGTTTGCGCGCTGCGCTACAAACCTGGCAACGACAGTTCGAATCCCGATCACGGCCAACACCAGTGACTATTATCTAAACCGGTCGTGGGCCTCTCAGAGGTCGACTCAGCCTCAAATGAGTACCCGGCGCGGTGTGTAAACATCGCCACTGCTCCGCAAGAAGCCGTCTTCTTGCTGAGCATGGACATAGTGACTTCTCGCGTTTCTTGCAGACAAATATTCTGGTATAAATAATGCGAATGCCGACAGCCTCTCTCCTGGCCTTGCCCGAGGACAAACACTGCGGCTGTAATAGGAGGGAGCCTCTTGGATTGCCAGGAGTCGTGAACAACAGAAGCTGCCGCAACGCGACCGCTCGTGGCATTCACGTAGCGCTACCGGGCTTCACTTGTGGAGCGAGCGAGGGGGTCCGGAGCGTGAGCCGCGTGAGCAGCCGCAGCAGCAGCCGCAGGCAGCAGCAGCAGGCAGCAGCAGCCGCAGCAGCAGCAGCAGCAGCAGGCAGCAGGGACGCGCCCTTACACAAAGCAGGACGCGCTGGGAGATGTCACGGCGCGCGCACAGCGCATAGCGTGCACACCCAATACAATGTCACCATCTATCAATGCAACCGTAGGCTGTTGTGCAATCAGATCCACTGAATTGTTGACATTGCCTGCCGTTTAATTTACAAGAAGTCCTCCTTTAAAAACACCACGTGACTGGTAATTGGCAAATATTTCACATACCGAAACATTCTTTGCAAATTGTCAAACGGAACCACGCGAAACCCTGGCAGGACCATCCTAAAATAAAGTCTGGAGACTCGGTCACGCTCTCCTGGGTTAACGAGCGTAATCCACACAATGAGTCGCTTCTATTCGTTGTGTAAAAATATCTATGTTACAATGTGCTAGTTATTACTATATGAATAGTTGTTTAATGTACTGTACCGGTTGTCCATTGGAAGGACCGACTCCCGCCATGGAAATGTGTAATTTCCACCACTGGCGTACATCCGTGAAAAGAGTGTTGTGCAGTGCCCCCCCCCCTCGTGAAACTCTCGCTGGACGCAACTCAGCAGGCGAAAGTGCGCGCGGAAAATCCGTGCAGCATTAAAGCGGCGAGCCCCGTACCGTTCAGTGTGGAAAAACGGACAGAACTTCGGGCTCGATCGCTGACCGGTAACCATGCGAACGATGCCGTAAGCAGGCCAGACCCGTGCCAGGCTGGAACTATTATTAATTGTTTACGCAAGTTTACCCAGGACAGTCTCAGTCTCAAGACTTGGAAGGGTTCTGCCAAGATTTCGCAGTTGGGGCGATGTTGCAATGTGTGCGATTGAGGAGTTCGCATTTGATTCTTTCAACAGTTTTGGCCAATAGCAGTCGCATGGTGAATGATTGAGCTGTGGGGGGAAAAAGCGGAGATCCCGGAGGAAATCCCATGCAGACCACGGGGAGAACAAACTCCACACACGAAAGGCGCCCCAAGTTGGGAAACCAACCCCCTGGTCTTCCTGCTGCGATGCACAGGTGTTACCACTGCGCCAGCTTGTGATGTCATTACACAAATGTCGAGAGGGGACATTGAGATGTTGCACATCTCTGGAAAGGCGAGCGCCGTGTTTGCTAATGGTTTTCTTTTTTCAAGACCAGTTCCGTACAATTGCCCATTGTGTTGTCGGAGCGGCCGAGTCACGGTGTATAAAACACGGCTTTTAAACGATATGTCAAGAGAGTGGACCGCCGAATGAGGCCACATTGATGTAGTGATGTTTGGTCAAACAAGAGATAAACATTCCATAGTTCGGGCAGTCTAGGCCAATGTACGCGGGGTGTAATGGTTAACGGATGATACGGCATCAAGCGGCTATTGGACTCGCTGTGGGCACCCTCGAGCGGACAGGTTTGTAAGATTGGTAACGGAGATGTATGGGTGAGTCGATTACATGAATCGATGTTTAAACTTGAGCGCACGATGAAAGAGCGCAACAGCAGCGCGAGGCTGGGAGGTGCGGAGCTGCCGGAACCTTGCAGGCCACACGGCTCATCGTCAACCATGGGTCATCCACGGCTGGATGAAGGCCTCTCTCCCCCCCCCCCGCTCGGTGACCAGTCCGCGGTTCCATGATGCGGCACTGCACCTCGCTCCCGCACACGAGGCGATCCCTCTCATCGCTCCAGCTTCACGGTGGACGTCCACTCGGGCGAGTTTCTCCTCGACCTACGGGTGTCCTGTGAGAGCCCACTTGCTTTGCAGAGCAGTCTACAGGACGACTTTGACTTCCATGACCCTCCTCCTCCTGCGTCTCAGTGCAATGCCAAAGCGTGCAGCCCTCTGCGTTTCAATTTCTGTGAGTGGCCGCGTTGCATCTTGACTTGGAGATTTCGTGACTGCAGGAATTCATACTCTTTGGGTCTTTGGGTAAAGTCACGTGCCGACATGCGGATCAAGGCGGCTAATAAAAGCCGCGTTGATCCGCATGTCGGCACAGGAGTCGGCTCGCACCAACTGAAAACTGCTCTCGGCACAGTTGAACTCGGCCAACACTTGCACAAATACCATCGTATCAAGAATAATGGTTAAATTCCAGCACTGAAATTAAAACTATTGGCCAGACCGCCATGCGCCGAACATTACTGTGCGTGGCGGGTGGGAAAAGGCCCAGGGAGGTTACTCCTAGATTACTCAGAGGTGCCTCTGACCATCCGTTAGTCGGGACCGCTCTCCTGGCACACGAAGGGTCGTATCGCGAATGTTCCGAACCCACATTCTCCGTTTAGTGGCGTGATGACTGCACAATGGGGGGTCGCACATCCGGGGATCACTGCACCCGACAAAATCAAAAGCGATGTTTTACGACTGCACCAAGATAAGAGCGCAGTGCACCTGTAAACCTGACTTCACCGCAGAGCAAAGTCATCTCCTCCGCGCGCCTACAACGTTCGGCCGTGACCATCGTCTTTATTGAGGGCACTAACGCGCGTGTGAGTGACGGAAGGGACCGGTATCTGCTCGAGTGAAATACCGCGGAACACGTCAATAGTTTCATTGCCAAGGCAAGGACAATGGTCGTGGTGACTGTTTACAACCGCGCCGTAGGAGGCGCAGGGCGAGGAGAGGGATACGCAGAGGGGGGGAGGGGGGAGAAGACGCGTCCACGCCATGCGTGGTGCACGGCTTGCGGTGTTGGCGACACGACCCACGAGCGGGTGCTGTGTGAGCGAGAGAGTTTCTGTCGAACGCCGGGGGGGGCCCCCCCCACATGGGCGTCGCCAGCAGGAGACAGTGCTCCCGCGTTTTATGCGCTGCCTTCATCAACCCGCGCTGACCGGCGTGGTGAAGTATGGTCAAATAACCCCCGCGACACGCACGGCGTGGGGAGGCCCTCGTTCAGAGAGCGCGACTTCCCAGATAGTCCCTCGTTCGAAGAGCGCGCAGTCCACGCCGTTGCGGGTCGCGGGAAGTTATTTGACCATACTTCTCCACGCCGGTCAGTGCGGATTGGGGGAGACAGGGAGCGTGGAGGATTAGTACAACAAGACTCAATTTTGTCACATTTTCGCTGCACCGTCCGCAAAGTAACGCTGCACGTCAGTGACACGTGTAGGCTTCGCGAACGGGCGCGCGCGTGTGAAGCCACGTGCGCGCGCGTTACTCGATGCGGATTTCTCGCCTCTTTGTATCGCTCACAAACGACTCCCTCACGTGGACACGTCTGCGACCTCTGTCCGGTGTCTTCTACAACGCAGTTGTTTTTCGCTGCGATTTCTATTTGCTTCATTGCTGTACTTTGCTTTTGAAATTTGTTTTCTTTCTTGTCAACGTGGTGATCCAGGTAACCGTTGCAGAGGAGACTCCTCCCGATGTCTCGAATTCTCACCCTGGCGACACAAACATGAATCTCAATAAATGCACCCATGTTATCGTCACCACATTATCGCATTCTAATCATATTGCCATGACCCCTTCCCTGTGTAGACATGTACGCCTCGTCTAGGCCTGCTGACGAGGGTTCCTCCTCCGCCTCACCCCCCTCCCCTCCCCCAAGCTGCCGCTGCTTGTGCCGCCCCCATCCGCTGCGTCGACCTCCGTCGTTGCTGCTATCTTCCGATCAGTGACGTTCACACCGATTGGAAACTTGCTTTGTCAGCAGGCAACTTCGTGTCCCCCCAGGGCACGTCCTGGATTCGCCTTTCAATAGAGGACCTGAAGACAATGGGACGAACTGGAATTAGAACACAAGATGAACATACGCTCGACTTCCGTAACCCGCGTTGACTGAGGGAGAGTTATTTGGTTATTTGAGCGCGACATTTATTGACCGGATTTAATAATCCTTGCATCATCGCACACGTGTTTAGGAATTGCACCACGCTGCGTTTCGAAATCTGTCCTTAAACTTGTTTATTGCGTTTGTTTCCCCAGAAGAGCCCCAAAGTCTCGCTTCTCATTTACAGGAAGGTCGTGCCAAGTTTACGCAGTCGAGGACAACGGTTGCAATGCATAATCCTACGGAGTAATTGAAGTTGTTAAATTTGGCAAAATTTGGACAATGGAGCCCTGTGCACCGTGACCAACTCTTGCGAATGGCCTCGCGGGATCTGTAACGTCCACCGCGAAGCGGACGGCGCGATTAAAGCCCCCGCAGTATTAATCAGGGCGGCCGCTGGGGTTCGAACCACGCAACCTCTGCGAGGAACGGCTCGAGTCGCTTTGGGTCAATGGGACCGACCCGAGCGCGGTGCCCTCCCTTTGGTCAAGCAAGTCACGACGGACACAATGCACGGGACACCGACATGCGTCATGCCGAGCCTAGACCCGTCGCTCACAAGCGTGGCGTCAAAGGGATTCGTGAGAAGCAACTCTGGAATTCTGTTTAATAGATACATTTTTTTACGATCGTTTGAACTTTACCCTCTGTAGCAGTATGGGTGGACACAAACTGCCGCCTCTTCCCACCCCTCCTACGGTGTGGACCAAAGGTCACTTGAAGCTCTCGAAGGTCGCTCTGCAATGTCCGCTTCCAGGGGCTGCAGTGTCCCTGCAAGAGATCCGAATGGAGCCTCGTGACATGGCACCCACTGCACGGAAAGGCTTCAATTCTAAAAGCTGTTTACGCCTACGGAGGTCTGTACATGATACGAATGGACCCGTGTTTACGGTACATCATCGTTTACTCAGACACCCCAACTCCCCCAACTAACATCCACAGTACGCGAGCCCGATCTTCGAAAGTATGATTTTCTTCAGCTATTTCGCCCATGCTTGATTTATCGAGACGCGATGGTTTCTGTGTGTATGCTACATATGCAAAACAACATCGCCGCAAGGACAGTCATGCACAAATCATTAACCTAGCCTCCTACGCAAGGGTTACACAGAAATATGAAACGCGAGTTGGGAAGCGTTGCAGAACATACGCGCATTGACAATTGTTCTTGCTTTAAGATTGCTTCCCGACAGCCGCCACGTGGCCGTGGAGGTTAGCCAGGAGGGAGGCAGGGTCTCGTGGCTGGCGGAGCGTGGGAACAAAAAGCCTGGACCCTGGAGGGGTGGGCGATCATGGGCCAGAATTGGATTTTATCTGAGCCAGCAGATGCTGGTTTGCAGGGCTCCGCTTGACTATTAAAGAACACGGCGAATCAACTGCAGGTTCGGGATTGAACCCACGTACTTCCGTTATACCAGGCGAGGTAGTTAACATCTCACCACCGTGCCACCCAGTGCAGAATGCCACGCAGAAAACCAACATCGATGGCGATCCAGTGACAGGGAAAGAAGTGGCAGTTGAAATAAACTTCAGACGACTAGTCATAAATTTGAACGTATAATATGATCATAAATTCAACGTATAAACGCGCACAGTTTCAGCTAGCTCTTGAAGGAGAAAGGACGACCCGGGAGGCGCGAGGAGGAACCACAGACAAACGGGAAGGTAGCAGCCACGCGTTGAGATGCCGACGCTATCAACAATTGCCCAAGTTCTGCGAGTCTCTATCTTAGGAGCTATCGGACAATGGGTGTTGACGTGGGAAGAAACGAGAGCACCCGGAGAAAACCCACACGTACGAGGGTGCAACGCTAGATCCCATACAGGATGGAACAGGTAGAGAGTCTTCATAATCAACGTGTTTGGGTTTAGATCGCGTTATTTATAAATGTGTCGTAACCCTCCACCACCCGACACGGCCAATCAGTAAAAAAGTGTCGTTGACAAAAGACAAATAGTTCACTGCTTTAGCCCACCGGTGTGTTGAAGGGTGAAACCACAACATTTACAATTTTTGAGTACGACGTTTCGCTGGTAATTGCATCCAGCATCATCGGGCAATTCGCCAGAATGGTGAGGCTCTTCTCTGTCCCCGGTCTCACCATTCTGGGGAATTGAAGCTTTCGTGACTGCAGGAATCCATACTCTTTGCTTCTTTCGGTAACATCACGTAGATAGAAAAAAAAATAGATCACGACGTTTCAGCAGTTCTCCTGCTGTGGTTGTCTCACCTGATGACGATTGCTTGTGTTGCGATCGAAAGGTCGTGATCAAAATTAGTTTTTAATTACAACATTGTTAACATCATATTGTCTGTATCAGGCTACACGAGGAATGGGATAGTGGCCGCTCATGACATGGAGTTGAGCTGCTAGAACATTACCAAGAACTCTTTCTTGCAGAGTAATCTTGGTCCCTGAATGCCAACGAGTTGCAGAACAGAGGGGGGGGGGGCGGGCGTTTCTCCATAACGATTCCAACGTTACATTTCGATTTAAAGCTTTCGTGACTGCAGGGATTCATCTTCTTGGTTCTTTCGGTAAAGTCACGTAGAAGGGAGATAATACAATAATAACAATAAAACAGAATATTATTTTATTATGTTTTATTTTTATTAGCATAAACATAATACAATAATATTATTAAATAATATTTTTTTATTATGTTTTATTTTTATTAAATCATATTATTTTATTATTTTTATTTTTATTATTTTATTATCTCCCTTCTACGTGACTTTACCGAAAGAACCAAGAAGATGATTCCAACGTTCCCCGCTGTGGTCCGTCATCGTCAAATACAGAGGCATGGCGGCTCCAAGAGCAGAGGCAGCTCATGTCAAAGTGGACACTTACCCCTGGATCGACCCTTTGAGAGAATTGACGCACGGGAAAGTTTCAAGTTTCATTGATTAGGCTTTGCCCTGTGAGCCATTCGGCTCTTGAATCGGGTGCAACAGCAACAAACAAAAAAACATGAACAAGAAAACATCTTAAAGTGACTATGTGCAAACAGAAAATCCAAGAAAAGACAGCAAAATATTGCAGAAAAAGCACCGTACACCAACACTGTATGCAAAAATCCCAGTGGGATGCAAGTCAAACAACAACAACCACAAGACAACTTAGATTAAGGCCATCAGTCTAACTCTGTACTACAACAAACAAACATTGCCAAACCGAAAAACTTTTCAAAAATCACCAAAATAAAGCCATACAAGCAATGTAACAGTGATCATAGGAACTGTGACCGAATTTTCACAACAAACGACGTAAACAACATGTATTACCAAACTCTGCAGCCATAGCTGGCTGCATGAGTCACTCCACAACATCAGGAGCATCAGTCGGACACCGATGCTGCGCGAGCCCTTCGCGTACGGTTTACGCGTTTGTTTGACCCATTGTCCACACACCCGGCCGTGAATCGGCCATATCACGGGACAAGTGCCGCATAAAAACGGAGCTACTGACGCACGTGGCCACGCGCCTGCGTGCCAACGACGCCTCTCCCCTCGAACTTTGCACGCCGCGAGCGGTTCGCTATCTGCGACTCGCACAACACGGCCGATGAGACGTAGAGTTGAATTCTGATTGTTGTCGTCACGTGTGTATGTGTACATGTGTAGTGAGTTCTCAGCGAGTCAGACGACGTAGTTGAGACACACTCTTTTATTTAACCAAGGGCGGTAACAATACTCGAAGGGGTAACGGCCCCTTCACCCGTACTCAATGGGAAACACCCCTAGCACTTTTCCCTGACTGTCCTATTCCCAGTCCTCCGCTATGAGTGCTAGGGGAGGCTATCTGATCCGGCCCTGGTCAAGCACGGATCCCGGCACCCAGCCAACCAGGCCGTGCTCTTACAAGAGCAGCGGTCCTGAAGCTCTTGGGGCCGCGCCACTGGCTTGCCCTGTTTAGCCCTGACAAGGACAGCGAGCCAGGGGAGTCCCAGGGCCTATTCTGTCGGTCTTCAGTTTTCACTGGTAAGCTTCTCACACACTGGCCCCGAGCCCTCTGGCTCCCCGCCTTTTATAGGAATCCTCTCCGAGGGGTGAGGCTATGGGGGATCACAGCGCCCCCCATGGCCCCCCAGGGTTAACCGATGCGGACGTGGATGTAGACACCCTTGTGTTTCTGTACGCCTTTCTCCCCGTAACAACCCCTACACATGCATGCAATGGGGGGTGGTGGTGCAACGGTCAGCGCACTGAACGACGAAGACGTTCACTCGAGTTAGATTCCCACTCACGGTCACCATCAGTGGCAACTATCTCAACTACTCCCCGGGCCTCACACCTATGGTCAACTCGGCTTCAAATGAGCACCTGGTGCTATGCGTAAAACATTGCCACTAGGGAGATAAAGACGGCCGGGCGTGGTGATGGCCACCCACCCCCACGTGCCGTGCCGGGCTTCGTTACCGCATGCTAACAGCACTTGCCCCCAAGAGTCAATGAATGCTATAGGGGCACGCCACGCCGGAACTGCTCCCAACAGCGACCACGCGGTTGCTGTGTCCATCGCGCGATGCTTCTGCGCAGGGATGCACGGCAGTGACCTTGGCTGCTGCGGACGGTTCGTTCACGCGAGGACGGCAAAGCCTTTGTAGACACCCGATTCTGCAGGATGCAATTCCAGTAAAGCAGAGGAAATTGTACAATTCTGCTCACTTTTCAACATTCCTTCAGATTTTCTGAACGCACAAATCAATTGGCACATTCGCCCATCAGTGTCAACTTGGATTGCTTGGCTGTCGGGTGGTGGTGGAGGGTTCTCGTAAAAAAATATAACCAAACAGAAACTATTTTATTAGGAGTAACATTTGTAAATGGACGGTCTAAATCACGTCACAGGTAGCTCGGGTGCGAGACCCCAGGACCTTTGTAGGGGGGGGGGGTCCTCGGGTCCCTCGCCCTCCGTGCATGGATCCAACGTTGAAACCACGACGTCTCTGGGTCGATACCACGGGCAGTGGCAGGCGCGTTCAGAGATTATTCGACTCTCCCTCTATCCGTAGACACCCTCAGCTTTTTATAGTGGGTGTGAAGGTTTGCTCAGTCTCCCCAACTGGCTCTTGTTACACCGCCTCTCTGCTGGTCGCCGTCCCTGGCTGGCCGCCTGATATCCTCCTGGTCCATCGCTCTGTGTGTTTATCAGGGGTGGGGAACGTCCAGCCCGCGGGCCGTATAAGGCCCGCGAAATCATTTGGTGTGGCCCTGCCAAGGCAACCACAGGCGGGACTCGAAATTCAATAAATCTAGGAGCAAACCTGGAAAAGCAGTTGCGAGTAGCAACATCATCAATACCAGCTAACATCACACGCCTCGCCAAAGAGAAGCAGTTCCAGCCATCCCATTAGGGGTGAGTTAATTAAATGTTTGACCAAATATAACGGGCTAATTTTTAAGTTGATAATTTTGTATGGCCCGCGAATGATGTATAGATAAACAGAACAGTGGAGACAGGAGCGAGTGGAGCTGCTCCAAACCTCAGCTGCGCCCATCTCTGGTGCCGAACGGAGAGAACTGGGGAACTCTGCTCGGTGTTGGGGCCTCAGACTGGAGCTAATCCTACCCTCAACCACGGGGAAAAAACCACGCGTGTCTTTTTCACTAAACATATGGCAGAGAGAAACGGTTAATTTTTTCATGAATACTTCTCTGAATAGAACTGAAATGCACATTGCAATCACAGCGGTTTGGTGCTGATTTATTATCATCAAATAAAACGTCATCATTCTACATTTATATTGAAAACACAAGTTATTGCCACCACGCCAAGTTAAGATCACCAACTATATGAATTGGCCAATGTTCAGGAGACTGAAACACACAGAAAATATCAGCATTGGCGAATTCCAGTGTCGTCGCTTGCATTGATTTTTCAAGAGAGGCCTCCGCAGCATTAAACGCCACCCTCCTCCGTGCAACTTGCACAGTTTGGTTGTGATGGTGAATTGCTCCTCGTGGTTAGGTACTCGCGAGATTGGGGTTTTGGATTATGTCGAGATGGGTGCAGAACTCAACATGCCGAATGAAGTGTTTCAATTATGTTTTAGAACTAAAAAAAACTATTTCTTTCACTTGAGCATTAAAGAGCTCCCAAAACTCAATTAACATTTTAAACTATTTACCAATTAAAGGCTAGCCGAGTTTCTACGACTCGTTCAGATGGGTCCTGTTTGGAATATTTACCCAGTTTTAGATTTATATTCAGGAATGATTCCCGAAAAATAACCATACATAAGAGCAAGTGACCAGTTTATGGGAAGGCAGCCTTGCATAATATACCTGCTTGCTGCACCTGCTACAGGCAACACTCCTCTTTGCTCAGAGTTGCTGAAATTGAAAGTGTCATCAATGAGAACCATGGTAATTAAAAACCCATTCACAACTCCCCAAAGCACATCTACTCAAGCGAAAAGAGTTTGGTTCCTGCAAAACATACCAACATTGAATTACACACAAACACGTTTTAAGTATTTTCAATTGAATAAAAACAATGTAAAAGTTCGTTTCTAATTTAACTTTATTCAGCATTTCTGCGATGTTTGAATTTAAGAGCAGATGTGAGCAGCCTGGAGTCTTATTTCGAGGTCTCGCTAGCGCTGCCAAGCGAGACCCTTGGATGGGGGAGGGGGTTATCCGGCCCAGTGAGCTCGGCCTTTTGGGTTCATGGCTTTTATCTGGAGCAGCTATGTTGCAAGCAACGACGTTTACATAAAATTGCGATCGTCAACGTAGGCAGCTATGCAACGACTGGAAATCGCAACAAACACCGCGGACAATAATCCTGCTGTTTCGCTTAGCTTCAACACAAACGCCGAGTAAAGGTTTAAGGCCGGAGATGCCATCGCATTTAATAGATTTATAAATGCAAAGCCGGGTCCTTATGTGAACTCGTTGGGATCCAAAAATGCCCGAGCCAACCTCTTAACACTGCTGCTGAGAAAAAACAAAGCTGAGCATGTGTAGTCGTTTAAACTTGAAGTGAACAAGCATGACATCAAAACCGATGTCCAATTTCGCTGTGTGACGCTACAATAGCAGTGTACCGATATAACATTCATCCTCAATCGCCAGTCTCAGATCTATGCCACTCTCGTACTGCGACTGAAAACAGCCCTCTGCACAACCTGTAGGGGTCTCTGGTTAAAAGCTGAATTGCCACAATTTAAAGGATTGTGCAATGGAAACCACGCTCTCCAGCCATCGGGAGAAGGGAAAACTGGTAAGGCCGAGGCAAAAATGTCAAACCTTGCATGGGGAGCGGGAGGGATTTTCTCAAAGTGAGCATGGTGTCGGGTGGAGCAAAAGCAACATTCTTGAGGCCAATTCCTTCGGAGATATCGAAGTTCACTGTAATCACACTTCAGAAGGATACTTTTTTTTCCACAATTGAATACTAATTTTATCAACGAGCAAAATTTTTAATTCACCAGCCAAAATAATGAGTGGTGAGGTCATCTTCCGCTCAAGATAGAAGCACCTCCAACATAACGCACCGCGTGGTGCGGCCGATGCCCCCAACCCTCTTCTGCTCCTTGGCCGGCGTGCTCCCTCTTCACCGCTAATCGTCCTCGCTGGGTTTACCAGGTCCAGCAAAGCCAAGAGGTAAAAACCATAGGATCAAACCAAACAAGTACCCTTTAATTTGTTTAAATAGCATCGCAATATCTATGCTACGGTGACAAAATGAAACAGATTTCTACAGAAAATGTTCTCCTTTAAACTTTGGCCACCAGCTTTGATGCGCAGAAGCCGCCTCTGTTACTTTTCTAGGAGGCCAATGACGAGGCATATTACGATCCAACTATTTACTGCACCTAGTGATATCAGTGTAGTGGAGATGCTTGCTGACTCAAGTTAATAATAATGATGCTAGTGAGTTTTAATTAAAATTGGATAATTAGTAACACGGATGAGTCTCTAGAATGTGTTTGTGGGTGTGGATAAGACTTGATACTACAAGCTATGAGGACACATTCCTGTGCAGCTGTAGTGAGCAATAACAGCAACGTTTGTAAATTGTTCGACAATTATTTTGCTAATTAATATCCCCCCCCCCTTCATTCACTTCGATCAACTCCTGCCACGAGTTCCAGCCCACAGCTCGCTCAGCGCAGGGTCTCTCTTCTCAGAGCACGTTTGTCAGCGCCGTGGCTCTCATCGATTATTTGATGGCCCAAGTGACAAGATGACCGAGCTGTCTGCACAAGTGCCACACCTGTCGATTACCCATTTGGATGACTGACAGCAATCTCTCCATCTGTACCATGAACACACCGAGTGTATGGCTGGTGACAGTCATTTGACAGCAATCTGTTTTGGCTTAAAACAGGGTGTTGTGATATAGAATTGATGAGATGTCTGGTAGCGGCAGTGTTTAATGGACAAGACAAACCACGTTGGAAGGGCAGAGCTGTCAGCCTTAGTGTTAGCAGATGAGTGTTTGAGGTAGCAGTAATGTCAACGTTAATGTATGGGTCAGGGATTTGTCCATTGAAAGCCAACCATAAAATAACCTTCTGGCCTTTTAAGACACGTGCATGCAGATGCTGCCAAGAATGTCTCAGAAGAATAGGGTGAGAAACTTTGAAATTTGGTTTAAAACAAGGAAACCGTGTTGGTAGATGTAACGAAGATGGGTAGGAAGCGTGCGGAGGGTGTAGAAGGAGCGGTCACCGAGACAGGCATCGTTATGGCACCCAGAGGTCGGTGACCTTGATGGTCAGATGTCGACTCGACAGAAACTAGTAATTAGCGGAAGCAATTGCGATGTATGGTGATATTAGTGGCACCGGTCGCGATGACTTCTTGACCTTGAATAATTGGAATTCTTAACTAAAAAAAAACATTGCTAAGTCTTCTAGATTACCATTCAGAAGGGTTTTGGGATTTTTGACAAATTCCTCGATAACATTGCATGCGTGTGAAAACAGCACCCAGAGAAAATCCACATGGGAAGAACGCTTAAACCATTTTCTGTACTGCCCCTTAAGAGAAATTGCCTTGAAGTGGGGGTATTTTTTGCACATCATCACGAGTTCACCCGTGTAATTCACCAACCTACTTTGTAACTGGATTAGACGTGCATCATCGCTCCGGCACTCCGTATAAAACGTGGTTGAAACTGCTCATGAATTGTACTTTTTTGTTGTTGGTGGTGTGATGTAGTAATTTCATTTTTATGAGATGCCAACCCAATCACAACCCAAGGCGCAAATATACATTCTAAATTCAATACCAAAACACGGGATGGACGTTGCAATATTTAGGAAGGATTTATGTGGGCAGCTCGGAGTTGCTTGTGGTTCATCGTTCCGGCCCGGTCACAGCACAGCCATGCAGGACAGCCATGCGTGGTAAATCTAAACATCTGAGAAGGGAATACTACAGCAGCGTAACCCAGTGTAATGTCTACATTGTCACTAATTTTATCCCAATTGCGCTGTTGGAGTCCGATGTCGAATGAACGTGATTTAAGAACTGCCTCCATCAGCCGAGGCTCGTGTCAGGCCAAGGAATGCCCACGGAAAATGACAACACCAAGCCACTGTGGAGTGACCTGGATAAGCCTTGCTCGTCACGAGGCCATGGGTGGTGAAAAATACCAACTGTAGCGCGTTTCATGTTTGTTGCAGAGGTTCATGGTTCAAATCCAGCAACAGTCCTGATTATTCCTGCGGTTGTAATGACCGTCAACATACTACGGACCGTCTGCTTCACAGTGGACGTCAGAGTCCACATTTGTCAAATTTAAACATAACCCGCAAATTACTCAATTGGAACTATACATATCAATCATTATCCCCTACTGGCCGACTAATGCCCCGGGTCATTCTTGTAAATGAGACTCATGCTGGTCTCTTGAAATCTTACCTACTTAAACAAAATAAACTTGAAACTAATAGAACACACCTTCATGTTCTGTAATATGTGGTCAAATAACCGACATTTATCAATTTCACGCATCAAGTGGTGGCCTGGACTGAGTGAACTAAAAAAACAATCGGTGAAATGTTGTGCCGTCATTGGCCATCTAACATTATCCGACGACTCATGTCAATGTCCACACTCGAGGCAGCTCAGCCACCGTGAACACAGTAGGAGACACGTCCCGAGTTATAACCCAGGATCCTGGCTGTGATGCCTCGTTAATCTGGTACAATAGTTGAGCCCCCAATTCACTCAGCCACCTCCCCAGCTACTTTAAAATGTAATTTAATTTCAACATATTAGTAAGTAACAACCAATGTTGAGTGACTGGCCATGCTTGAGAGTAGACGCAACACCAATGATGACGTTCTCTACTGCAGGCTCACCAAGGCCAGACTTCGTGCAAGGGGGCACCATGTCCAGACGTGCTTCTGCAGGTTTCCACTCACGACGTTCACGAAACACTGTGCAAGATGCATAGATTGTTATATCTGCAGATGGGATTATTGAAGCATAGTCAAGGCTTTAGAATACACTCGCTAAAAAGTGCAATTATGAGACTTATGACAGACATAGAAGCTGAGGTTGCATGTGGAACTTTCTACAGGCGACAAGAGGGCGATTACAGCTCCAAGTGTCACCCCCATAGTAACCAGCGACTCAGAGTCTCATCACCTTCAGACTGTGAAGATCCAAGGGACGCATTGGGGGGGGGGGGGGGGAAAGGGCAATGCGTAGTCACTGTCAAAGACGGAGAGTCGAAGGGGTCACACCAACCTATGGATTTGTTGGCCAAAGATAGCCGGCGTTTTGTAACGTAAAACAGTGATGCGACCTCGTAGAGTGCCTAGTGAGCGTGCTGGGCGTGCATCGCCTGTTGTCGGCCTGTGAACGCTGCGCATACACCACGCGCCACGTCTCAGCCCTCATGCGGGCTGCCAGGCCTTAGCCAGGCCTTAGCCAGCGCTCCACCGCCTGCAGCCACTGTCTCACGTCATCAGTATTTTACAAATGGTAAACTTGCCGCTGAATAAAACTTCAAGCAAACCCGTATGCCCAGCCGTATCCTACAAATAAAAACAATTCGTGTCAGCTATCTTACATCGAAGTCAAGTGAATTCAAAATATCTGAAAAAGTTACGCGCCGGGCTACACGACACGCTTATCCCCCGGCTCCAGCTGGAGCTACCGTTACACGCAACGGTCTACAACCACTTCTGCATTCGTCTCAATCAAAGTAGGGTCACTTTAAAATTTACATTTATAGGAACAACCCAAAAACGTGTACATTGTTTTGTTTAAATGCGTGATTTGGCAGCCAAAATAGGATTTTAACACATAAACATTATTCCTCAACTGAAATGGTAGCTGCCAGGGCCCTTTTCGAGCGGATGTGCTGAGTGCGCAGCCGAACTTTAACAGAGTTCATGTCCGTCGTGTCCAAATGTCACGAACATTGGGCAAGAGATTGCTTCAGCAGCCAGGTTGGAATCTGGGTTTGGAACACGAGCAAAAATCGAGAGAACAGCAGCTCAGGTGGACATGGCGTCCACACCTTGACATCTCAAGACTCGGAACTTGGGTGGCAGTCCCCCTACTGGCTCCGCCGTGACCCCACGCGCCAGCGCCACTGCAGCTGTCATTTTCTGCACGCTGCGATGTCAAAGTGGAGCAGCACTTTCGCTGACTTTACTCCAGGAAGAGAGCACAAGTGAACCATGAGAATTGTGGTCTTAGGTTTGAAGGTCCCTTACTGTGCAAGTTGACAATGCGCTCGTAGAGTGAAGGGTGCATTTATAAACATTCAAAATGTTTACGATGAGATTTTCAACGAGGTATGCCCCTGCTTCAAATAAATCAGTCTATGCTCAGGTGATACTTCCTTCTGCCTCGGAATTCCAGTCGTCAAAGTGCTGCAGTCGAACTTGTGGGATGCATGCCCGCCACGTGTTAACGCTGCACAATAATCTCCCCCTCCTGTGACTGACCCCACGACTGGACGTCCTACCCGACATCTGTGAAAAAGATTCAGATTTTTTATCCCTCACCCCTCGGATTTCCACTTAACAAAGCATACCCCTCCCCAGTAGCGATTCATTGCACTCGTGTCAGGTGACCGATGACGCACGGCTTAGCTGCGTCCGCAGTTTGTTGCACACTGCTGTTTGGGTTGCTCCTGCAAGTGAAGTGTGAATGATTTAAAGGCCTGCGTAGCATTTCCCCGGGAAGTCGCCATGCAGGACCGTGGTGGCGCCAATCCAACGGCGTCTCGATGCCTGTGAAAGAACGCACGACGCCGGCAAAGCAGATAGGCGCAACCCAGCGATACCGTGGACGTGAGCATAAGATGACGGACCTTGCGATGAACCACCGCCTCCCTTGTCATGCCGGTCCGACGATGCCTCAAGCACTAGCATGAGGGGGCACCGTCTAAACCCGTGCTCTCGCCGCCGAACATGGCGTCCGCGGTGTGCCGGCTTTTACAAAACGCGCAGCGCGCACCGTCCTGCTGGGGGCGTCTTCACGGAAGACGGCGGGGCGGAGGGCGGGGGGCGACGTCAACGAGACGTCAACGACGCGAGTCGGGCGGCCGCGTCAGTAGGTGAGGGGGTTCATGATGAAGAGGCGCTCCTCCTCCTTCTTGATCCAGCGAAGCAGCTTGGTGATGGCGTTGATGGCCGCAGCCTTGGTGACCAGAGGGCTGAAGCAGGTGTACAGTTCGAAACCGCTCGTCACCTGCGCGGCACACACGCGGGCATCGAGAGCACCGCTGTAACTATCACAGTTCTGAGCTTTAATCACCAGGAAGGTGCTTTTAAAAAGTACGTTAAGCACACACACACACTTCACAGCAGTTGCACGTTGAAGACGTTCATCTGAACCGTGACTAACGTGATGGTCGTACACTTCCTACATTGACCGTATGGTGATAAACTTGAGGGAGATCGACCTCTGTGGCAATGAATGGCAGTCGGCCGGTCACTTGAAGATAAGTCTCCTCAATGGTCCTCCCCACGGTACCTGCAGCTCACTCTATCGCGAGTGCTCTACTCATCAGTCCTCGAGCACGCACGTTTGTCCGTATGTTTATTTCATTGCCCAGAATCCTTTTTCTCAATGCACAATGTTTATAGTGGAGTGAACCCCCAATCCTCTGGATGCATTGTGTATTCCACAATGTGTATTCTACAATATGTATTCGACAACGCGTGTGTCATGACGATTTCTTGTGTTGTTGCTGAGGCCCGCTGGAGCCCAGCGGTGGCGTGGAACCACACCGGGATCTGTGCGGCGCTGGTTCGGTACTCGGAAATCAATCGTGAGCCCTGCATTTACACTGCGAGATAATTACATGTGAGAACAAAACGGATGAATGAGAGGTTACGGAGAGTGTATAAAGTTTGTGCCCATGACCACATCACCTGGAATGCACCCAATCTCATCAGATCTAAGAAGACAAGCGGGGTTGAGCCTGGAGAGTACCCGGATCAATCGCTGTGTGCGTTGGTGGGCGTAGAGCGGCGTGGCAAAATCCGCTGTTGTATTTTCCATCTATGGTCCGGCATCTACGCCACCCGCCATCACCAACCAGCAGAGCGAGATTTTGTTACATGACCGCCACGACCCTTGCTACGAGTGGCGGCCCTCATCAAGCATCGGAGTGACCCGCGAGTGGCCGGGCGGCAGCGCGAGGCCACGGAGGAGGCCCCCACGTGTGCCTCCATTGGCACTCACCCAGGCGAGCAGCGTCTCCTGCTGGCGCACGTGGTAGATGAGCTTCAGCGGCCGGGCCGCGTTGTGCATGCGCCCGTGCAGCTGCTGGTAGAGGTCAAAGAGTCGCTGCCTCGACTCAGCCGAGCAGTACGGGGCCTCCAGCTCAGGGCTGAGACACGCACGGATACACACACACACAAAGGTCCCCCGTATAGCCTTAACAGACTTTTGGGTCAAGTGCTGTTAGTAAGGCGAATATTATAATTTAATTATGAATCATGATATCGGCTACGAAAGCCAACGCGTTAGGCATGGACCGTGTCGAATGCATTCAGTCGCTGTGCAAACCGCCTTGCACCGGCGCTGTGACCCCCTCCCCACCCGCTCCCACCTGGTGAACTGCGAAGTGCTGCGGCACTTGTACATGAAGTGGCGCAGGTCCGGGATGCCGGTCTGCGCCACGCTGTACGAGTCGCTGCCTAGCGCCGCCAGCACTCCGCTCAGCGCGTCCTGCCGCCGCATGCGCTCTAGCGCGCGGCGCCGGCAGTCGGAGGCGGTGAAGAAGGCCTCGCGGTCGGCGCACAGCAGCAGCAGGCACAGGTTGCAGGCGTCGTCCAGGTAAGAGACGTGCGCGTAGAAGAAGCCCGACGAGTTGAATTGTGGCAGGCAGATGGGCAGCCACACCTCGCCCTCGCTGAACGAGGTTCGCGATGCGCTCACCAGGTTCAGCAGCAGGTGCAGGTCGGCCGGGTGCAGCGATTGCTCCTTCAGGCGCACCATGCTCACCTGCGCAACAGACAAAGATCCCCCCCACCCCCGTGTAGCCTTTGAAAGACCGCTGGGGCAAGTGCTGTTAGTGAGCGCCTATTAAGGTTGGCAAGGGGCACAAGCGGAGCCGTGGCAAGCAGTACGCCTGACCCTCTTTGTCTCTTAAGTAGTCATGTTTAGTACAAACCGTATCGGGTATTAATTTAAGTCGACTTAGGGAAGGCCCAAGACCAGTTCAGATATCACTCACAGGGCCACAACACATTGCGATAACCGCTGCGCCACCACTCTCATACACACGTGCACATGTACGCACGTGCAGCCAAACACACAAGCACAGGGCAGTGAAGAAGCCTCCGGCTTGGTGATGCCAGGGCTGTCTTCTAAAGCTTTGTGGTGGGACTGGTGGACCTGCTGACTTCATCAAGTGCGTGGCATGCACAACGTGTGAGGATACGAGGGGGCCAGGAGGCAACAGCATCGTAAGTAGGTTATTGATCATTCGATGAGGAATTTCATACCACACGCAAATAGCAGAGACACATTCGGCTCGAGATCCATGCTGAACTCCGCAGTGACTGGTACCCACTAGGTGGTTCTTGGCCAGGATGACGGAGAACACCAAGTCCTTGTCCTTGGCCTGCTGCAGGCTCTGGCTGACGGAGTCACGCAGGGAGCCGGGAAGCGGCAGGCAACGCACGGCCGACAGCAAGAAGCAGGGGTCGGTCTCCATGAGGTCCAGCAGGCTGTCGAGGAAACGCTCCGTGCCGGCCAGCAGGCGGCGCAGGTCGTAGCTCTGCTTATTCTGGAAGACGCGGTTGAGTTGCGTAGCCGTGAGCACGCTCAGGATCTGGCTGTAGACATACTGCAGCTCTTGCGCCAGCTGCTGCTCCGACTGGCGGCTGCGCGACACGGCCACCAGCACCAGCGGGCCCCGCTGCAGGAACACGACGACGTGCGTGCCTGCGCCGCCGGGAAACGGCAAGGATATGGACATAAGTACCAACATTGACGCCACAACTGCACAAAAAGAAAACAACACTATTCTATACTTGTGAATGGCAATATGTTCAGGAGCTAGATGCCAATGTTGAGGTGTACTTGTCATGAGCGGGCATCAGTAGTTTTGCTGTTCCTCCTCCTTCGTTGAGGGAGTGCAGACTCCAGTGGTTTAGTACTGGTAGGAACCACCTAGTTCCACCAGCCCACAGGGGATAATTGTGTCCGTCCGTCGTGCATCCAAAAATGGGAGGGGTGGGGCTGGGTGGAGAGGGGAGGGTGGGGAGGGGCTGGGTGGGGAGGG
>CM025647.2:1850583-1862831 GCA_014621495.2 Entosphenus tridentatus
GTGTAAAGGTTTTTGTAGGGTCATGCCAAGTGTTTGCAGTAGGGGGCGATGTTGGTATACGGACGGACGGACGGACGGAAGGACGGACGGACGGACGGACGGACGGACGGACGATATAATCTATTGTAGGCTGGTCCACTTCGTTCCTACTAGGACAGCTCGGGGCAGTGCTCTGAAGACAAAGAACCGAAGACCAGCTAGGCTAGGACCATGGGACTCTGGGACCCGACGTCCTTGTAAGGGCGGGGCCAAGCATGGACCAGTGGTCGGGACCCGTACCTTGGCTGGGTCGGGTCAGTCAGCCTCCCCTACGGCACAGATAGCCGGAGGGCTGAGAGCCAGATTACCCAGTGCGAGGGCACACTAGCCCGGAGGCTGTACCTCCCGAGATAGTGGGAGTTAAGGGGAGTCTTGTTAAAGTTTATAATAAACCGTGTTGCCTCTAAAGACAACATCTCCAGTCTCCGTGGACACCACTACAATTGTTCTATACTATATTCATCTAAAAGAAAATGTATGTAAATATTAATTGTTCACATCGTTTGCATTAGCTATGGCTTTCTCTTACTTGTATGTATATCGGCCAGGAGGTGCGCGGAAGGACAACAATCTAAGCACAAAAAGCGGCACTTGGTACTGGTTAAACATCCCAATGTAGCAGCACCCCCTTGAACAAATAATCTTGAGCCTCAGCGAGGCTTTGCTAGTTAGTTGAGTTGCATTGTTGTGAGAATTACTACTGCAGTGGCTGTTTGGCAACGTGTTGACTGCCTCCAACCCCCAGAGCCCCTTGGTCTCCCCGACCCCACGTTCTTCCCCCCTCGCTCCGAGCTGCCCGCCTCGTGCCTCTCGCCTGCTGGAGGGGCCGAGGGACGAACGCATCCAAAGGACGTCGCCGGTATTTTACTGTTTGATCGACTCAAGTATTTCATACTCATACAGTCACAAAAAGCTTCAAGTCAAGATTTAAGTATTTCAGCTGGAAAATCCAGCGAGATAGAACGTCTCGTTTGCACGCGTGTCCATGGTGTCAACTGACACACGTAGCAAGCACGTGGTAGCACACAAATGCACACATTCTCAATCTACAACTCCTATTCAAGGGCCTGCCCTGGCTCCTCCCCCCTCAACCAGTATATATACGGGGTCGGATCTCTTGGAATTTCTCATTTACTTGATAGAGCGAGCGTGCTGTGACTATTCCACCTGAAGACGGAGGCTTGTGTTGCCTCCGAAACGTCGTGATTTTTATTTTATTTTTATTTTACTTTTATTAATTTTATTTTTTTACCTACGTGACTTTACCGAAAAAACCCACGAATATAATCTACAACTCATCCACTGCGGGGTCGTGTTGAGCGCGTGACAGCTTCACACCGACCACAGACTTGCTGTGGTTGACGGGACTCCTATTGGCGTCATGCTTCATGTCCCACCAACGAGCGTGGCGTTGGGTTTCGCGGTGGCGCAGTGGTGAGCTCACTGCGCTGTGAACCCGGCGTCACCCGAGTTCGATTCCCGGCCACGGCTAACATCAGTGGCAAGCAACATCTGAACCAATCAACAACAACAACCGCCATTCGCCACTAAGTGGCGGTGACGTCACCACGACGCTTGTGCCAGGCCATGTATAGTTTGTCGTGCATGTATAATTTGTGATATGATGCATGTATAGTTTGTGATGCATGTATACTTTGTTTTGCATGTATACTTTGTGATATGATGCCTGTATAGTTTGTGATGCATGTATAGTTTGTCGTGCATGTACAATTTGTGATGTATTTATGTTTACAAAAAGCATTGTGTGATCAGGTCAAAGGTGAATCTTGTTTGTAATTTGGACCTCGTAAATTTCAAAACCGTGATCGGTGCCGTGGCCAGGGCGAGGGGGGCAAGGGGGGACGAGGGGGGAGGGGCGAGGTGAGGGGGGGCACCCGAGTGTGTGGGACGCACCGTGAAACAACAATATTTATATCTATTTTTTATAAACAGGCAGGACTCAAAAAGTTTGCGAATTCCTGTAACGTTTTAATTACCTGAGGTTCGCAAATCTTCCTGTAATCCGCGGACACCGTCCATCCTAAAATCCGTGAAATAAATCTCTGATTTGGATCTATTTTGGGGGGTGGTGGGAGGGGTTAATTCTTCACATAATCCGCGGCACACCACGTCGGCAGCATCCGCGGATTATCACGATTTATATGAATGTTATGGTCTTGTTTGTTCTATAAATATATTCTAAGCACTGCACAATTGCAAGAGGCCGCGCTGGCTTCTTTGCAATGCGACCTCTGAGAAGAGTTCGCTCGCAGATGCTACAATTTAGCCTCGGGATAATTTTGTTTTTGTTTTGCATCGGCACACACTGGCTGCACTGGCGTTGTCAGTTGAGTAGTAATGGCATCATGGCAGGTCTAAATACTGTCATCCAAAGAGCATTCCTTTAACATAAAGAGACGCCCATATGGCAGGATTTTGTTCTAAAAACTAAACGTAATCTAAATGCTTCCGGCTCCGTGAAGTGACGGGTCTCTCTGGAGACGGTGATGGGACGCTGTGACCTTGACGAGGCCCCGGCTGCAGACGTCACCGTGATACACACCTCCTCATTCGAGACCCAAACATCATCGCACCTCCGGGGGCTTTGACATTCCTCCTCCTCGACGACACCGGTGTGACAACGGACCGTTTCTGAACATCAACAAATGCTGCAACCACATCTTATTTCTGAATGGAACATTAAAGACAAGCCACTGTGGCATGCAACCCAAACTATAGACCATACAGTAAACCACTGAACTGAATTCTGCGCTCCTTCAATGGAGGAGGAACTGTGGTGCCACGACCAAGGAGCAACTCCGCAAGCGCCGCAAGTCCCTCCCGTCCCCCGCACTAAACACGCCACCCGCACGCAGCGTACCCACGTAGTAGTGTCCTGGCGGGGGGATCGCCTGGCACACCGGGTTTTAATCCGAAGGTCCCCTAGAGGGAGAGTCCCACGGTTTCCCGGTGCCAGGAGATTGGCCGACCCCCACAGGACAGGTGACATTGCGGTGCCTTCTAAATTGGCTTAAACTTGTATGGGCGCAGAAGGAAAAGGTTCCCTGGGCCAACCGCAATGAGGTGCAAGTCGGAGGGGAGAACGGAGGACGGAACATTTAGCAAGAAGGGCACAAGAGACGAAGGGACAATGGGTGGTCGCTGCCGCCCGCCGGCCGCAGCCGTCGCTGTGCAGCACTCGAAAAGGGGCGGAGGGTGGCATTTTAAGTAGCAAAAAGTGCGGGAGCCCTTCCAGACAAAGGGGCAACGGGGGATCGCCGCTGCCCGCCACGCCGCAGCAACCGCCATGCAATACTTGGGGGGGGGGGGGCCGCCGGCCGCCCCCTGGGGGGCGGGGGGAGGTGGTAACTGCAGGTAAGTGCACGATTGGCCACGCGGTACAATAGCACCCGGGACTTTGAAGTTAAGAGAATAAAAAGAGCAGCCCGGGACGATTTCAGTCGGTTTCTTCAACCTCTTGTCCGTCAAGACCCACTCCCTGCCATCCTGCCTCCTCAAGCCGCTCGCAGCCTCCGCGTGATACCAGCGAGTGCTGCTACGAGGCATTGAGGGGTAAAGTCTTCTCTCGTCCTTCTCCCTCCGACTCTCACAGCGTCCGTGCGACGCCGTGAGTCCAGCTTCGAGGTACGTGGTAGGGCGCTTGAGTGACCGGGTTCGTAGGCAGTCAGGCTAAGCCCTTCTTGCGATAAATTCCCCCTCCAGGTAGTGTGTATTTGCGCCGTCAATAAACTTTAGTGCAGAGTATCGGCGCAGTGTGATTTCTGTGTGTGTGGGTAGAACGTCGGCGTGGTGTCTGCGATTTGCGTGTGGTGCGACTGCGCGTGCGGGACGGTGTGCGCGAGAGAGCGAGCACAGGGCTGCAGCGTCGGTGTGGTGTTGGTAATCCGAGTGTGTGCGTGAGCCGCGCGCGCGTGTATTCAACCATAAACGGCCGCCGACGCCCACACGTCCTTGCGGTTGTGCCGCGCGAATCTTAGGGCAGAGAACAATAGCATTAAAGGTCGGAGGCGCGCGCGCAAATCGGCGCAGCCCTTTAGCGCTCGCCTTTGTGCGAGACGAGCGCCTGCAGGGGCGCGCGCGTGCACGCAGCCGCCTTCGTATTTGGTGGTGGTGCACGTGGGCGTGTGCGAGATAACCCCGGGCGGTGGTGAGCCAGCCGGTTAGAGATGTCCCTCTGAGAGAGCACTGGTGCGGGGGGGGTGATCACCCGATCGGCGGGGGCCCGGCGAGAGGCGGCCGACGAGGAGGAGGAGGGGGCAGTGGAGGGGGTGAGCGTCGCGCCCCGCCCGCTCACAGGGAGCGAGGAGGCGGGCGTCGGCCCCCACAGAACGGCGACACGACACGAACTCTCTCGCCCGAGGCCCTCTCGTCGCGGCCAGCAAACCTCGACATTGGCACCGAGCTCCCGAACGGATTTGCTACCGCTGCCATTGTGCGCAAGGTTATAATCGAACCCATGCGCCTCCACCTCCGTGGCTCCCCGCACCGCGCGTCTCGTTAGCCCGCGCGATGAGTTCATACCGCACAGGACGCCGGCGACAGCCCCGGGGGCTCGGGATTCGCAGCGTGGGGAGGGAGGCGGTCTGGGCGAGGCGCTGCTGCGTCTTTAGGGTTCACGGGCAAAGTCTGCCCGAGTGCGCGGAGGGGGGGGACGAACTTCGCATGGGAATTCACATTCGGCTGACGGCAACTCCAGCGTCACCGTCAGAACGCATCGCGACAATGGACACACATGGCGGACGATGTGAGAAAGAGAGAGTGAGAATGTTTACGCGACGCGTAACAATTCACTGCATACGAGTTTAACAACCTGAGCCAATGCGGCGTTGAAGGTGCACAGCTCTTGTTGTGCATATAATAAACCAACTTGGAAACGTGCCGATGTATCCTTACAGGTAACTTGATGTTTATTTGAACAGTACGCCCTTTCCACGTTACCCCAATGGACATTTTGCGAGTAAATGTTTTAACAACGCGAAGATGGACGCAATGCCTTGTAGAGGTGCTGATGGTGACGATGACGAAGTGATGGGCAGGGGTCGCCATGTCACAATAACATCGCCACGTGGCTCGCAGTTTTTAGTTTTCAGTTTCATGTATTAGGTATAGCCCTGTGAGCCATTCGGCTCTTGAATTGGGTGCAACCGCAACAAACAAACTAAAACATGAACAAGAAAACATCTTCAAGTGACTATGTGACTGCGCAAACAGAAAAATCCAGGAAAAGACAGCAAAAAAATCTTCCAGAAAAAAGCACCTTACACCAACGCTGTGTGCAAAAATCCCAGTGGGATGCAAGTCAAACAACAAACAACCACAAGACAACTTAGATTAATGCCATCATTCTAACTCCGTACTACAACAACCAAACATGGCCAAACCAAAAAAATATCAATGTAACAGTGATCATATAAACTGTGACCGAAATTTCACAATAAACGACATAAACAACATCTCCCACCAATGTAGCCATAGCTGGCCGCATGAGTCACTCCACAACAGTAGGCCCATCGGTTGGAGCATCAAAAATGTTCAAAGCACCTTTAAAGATTAGCAGACTAAAGTCCAAGTCTCCGTGGCCTCGTCGCCACCTTTCCGGAGAGAGGCGTCTCCCCAGCTCCGGGTGCAGGGCGATCTTCCGAACCGGCATCGCCACACTGCGCGCGCAATCATCTCCATCGGATGGAGACCTTTTGACCTTTAGCGCCGCCTCGCCCTGGCTACGCGGGTCCCAGCCCTGCGAGCCGAGACGACGCTGCACGCGCCCACCGGGGGTGAGCCGGTATCCTGGACAGCGTTTCCTTTGGGTGTGTTGGGGAACAATGGAGCCAAATTGTGAAAGATTCGCGTTGGCAACGCAGTGTTTTAATTTGGTGTTTAATGTGCCGGGGCCACTCACCCACCACGGTCGTTTAATAGACATATAACCAGACAAAGATTCCCCATATAGCTTTGACCACACGGGAGAGGCAAGTGCAATTAGCGAGCACGGAACACGAGGGGGAGGGATGCCGCACCACGCCCGGTCGCTTTTGTCCCCCGAATACTGATATTTACACAACGCACCAGGTACTCATTCAAGGCTCAGTGAACCTAGGTGAGATCCCGAACCGGTTAAAATATTGGTCGTGAGTGGGAATTGAATGCGAGTAAACAGATTCGTAGTGCAGTGCGCTAACCACTGCGCCACCACTCCTCACAGAGTCACCACGCACAGGCGACTCAACGCGAGATCCTGATTGGAGGGTTAACTTGGCCCATCATCCTTCCAGTGTTACTAAAATAAGCACCACATTGCGGCAAAGCCAACAGCTTTTGTTCTGAGGATAGACTCATCCCCGCCATATGAATGTGGAGTTTCCATCACTGGCTCTGGAGGACTGTTATCGGGAGATGAGCACCAGTGTTTCAATGTTCATTTGAGCAGGGAACCCCTTTGACTTTGACACATCACCAAACCCAATGTCCTTCTATGACCTGAAGCTCGCACGTAGGTTGCAGAACGGCGTTCGCCTTCCTTCCTAGAACAGGGCGAGATGTTAATAAGTACATCAGCAGTTTGCCGTGCGCTGTAAACCCAAACTCTTGCTATGGTCGTATCTATTGCTGGCGCTAACAGCGAGATAGCGCGGCTGCGATGACGTCCCAAGTTCCACTGCACGGCCGCAGCGGCTCCCAGTCGTGCGTGTTGCCGGCCGTCGAGCAGGAGAGCCGGGGGCGCTGCCGCCGCTGTCCCTTACGAATCCAGCGGGAGACGCGGTCCGTCCTCTGTTACGGGATTTTAAAAGTTGCGGCTCGAGAGGGTGCTGAGCGTCGCGCGCGGGGCTCGAGTTGCGGGGAGGTGGTGGGGGGGTCAGCTTTCTCGAGGCGCTGCCAATTGCGAGCGGGCATAGTTCGCCGACGCGGGGATGGGTGTGCGTGCGACGGGGGAGGGTCTGGGCACCGGCTCCTTATAAGCCTCTCCTGCCGCAGGCTCCGAGCGCGCGAGGAGCTGAGCTGTAGCGCCGCGCCGCCGCACATTGAACTCTGCACTCGAGGTCAAGAAGGCAGCCTGGAGAGCCAGTGGGACCACGTTTCAGAAGAGCGGGGAGCTAACGGATTTGGACTCAAGCGCCTCTTATTTAAGCGGTCGTCTTAGATGAACGAAGGGGAGCACGCGGTGACGACGGCGGCGGCGGCGGTGACGGCGGCGGCTCGCGAAGCGCGCGCGTGAAACGAGCGAGAAGCCCTGGTCCCGTGCGCAACTGAGAGCCGAAGGTCAGTGGCCGCGTCGCGCGGAGTGAGCGGGGAGCCCGGCCGCCCAACGTCACTCGCGCACACGGCACCGCACCTGCAATTGTCGCGTCAAACGCCTCGACCCAACGTTGTTCAGACGTTCCTCGCGCACGAGAGGACGCGACCGAGATGTTGTGATTAGGCGCGATCGACCTTAATTAGCGTTGCGTATAAGACAGCGTTTACGGTTGGAACTATCATAACGCAGTGCATTATTCGCCGCGTAATATCACTGTTCGGCAGAACGTTTCAAGATCGGGGTGGTATTATAAACAAGGTTTGGATAAGAATAAGAATATAGTCGTTTTACGGGATTAGATCATACATTCGATTTAATAATTCCAGTGCTTTGGAAACCAACGATGCATTCAGCCGACCGTAGCTGCTTCAGCTCGCGTTTGTTGAATTGTCACGCACACATTAAACACAAACAATCAAAACATAATTTTTTTGCGTGAATGCAATGTTTCGGTACGAACTCGACTCTGTACGTTGTGTGGCGCGTCACGTCCACGTGAGCCGGGCTCGCTTTACTCGATAAGCTCTCAACGTCGTCCTCGCACGCGGGCAGACGGCCATGCAGTCACGGCCCGGCCGAGGCAGCGGAGTTGAACTGCGACCGCGGCCTCCGAGGGCTTCTCTCGGGCTGTGGTGACCGCGGGGAGGCTGAATGAGTGGATCATTTCGATTTAAAGCTTTCGTGACTGCAGGAATTCATCTTCTTGGTTCTTTCGGTAAAGTCACGTAGAAGGGAAGTAATAAAATAATAAAAATAATAAAACATAATAAAATAATTCTCACGACGTTTCGGCCACAACGCAAGCAGCCGTCTTCAGGTGAAACCAGGTCTGTCGAGGCGACAGCGTCTGAATTGACCGAAACGTCGTGAGAATTATTTTATTATGTTTTATTATTTTTATTATTTTATTACTTCCCTTCTACGTGACTTTACCGAAAGAACCAAGAAGATGAGTGGATCATTATTATTGTCGTTGTTGTGTTGGAGGCAGTCGCCCTCCAGCAATAACGGAGGGCAGAGGAGCGACGCTCACAACGACGAGCGGAGCGCCGGGCGGTTATAACAGAGAAAGTGGGCACAGTGGGGGACATATATGGTGCATCTGCCAGTGATCTCAGTGAGTCAACCCATGACACCTGGGTCTGTTCCGTGACCTCCTGCGAGCGAGCCTTCGACACTTCACCTGGCCTCAAAGTGCACCAAGCATGGCACAAACGCCGTGGAAAACACAAATAAATCGGGCATCTCTTCCCGCTACCGTGAAACACGACAGGACCCTCGAGAAAAAGGTCCTACTATATTTCGTACGGTGCGAATGAAGTTCAAGGTACTGTACATACAAAAGGAGTATTGCCCTCCGCAGCAAAACGCCGAGGCGCGCCGGGGGCTGCAAGCGGCACTGTGCGTCATGGCGATCCTTTAGCGCGGCGCATCGTGGCCGGCACGGTATTTTCGAATTGATCAACGCACAGACAATGATGACATAAAATAATGAACAGACAAACGCACAGACACACAGACATCAATGTAAAGCCGTGACATGGACGCGTGGACATTTTCGTGTCCCGCTTGAGAAAGAGACGCAGGAGCGCACACGTGATCAGCCATGATCAGTCCACCGCTTGACGAAGGTCTCACAGCGAGTTTTTGGTTCGGCGTGCCGAGGAGATCGAGCGAGCCCGAGCGTGAGTGCCGTGGAGCGAGAGAGAGGTTGGGAATCGCAGCTTCACTCAAGCGGAACGTTCCTTTTCACGGCCGCTGTTCGGCCCAGGGTGTGAGAGGCACACCAGGGGTCATGGTGCTCCACACGGGGTGAGTCAGTCCCGGCTTGCCGTACCACCGCTGTTTTCTAGGGATACGGGGGGGAGGGGGGGGATAAATCATCGAATGGCAAAATGGAAACTCGTGGAATTTTCACGGTGTTCGCCGGCGTGGATTGTGCCATAGGGCACGCATGGTCGTGACCGCCGGCAGCTTGCAATGCGACCGCATTGTTGACATCGATTCAGCAGCATCAGCGGGTGACTCGCTCGCCCTTTCTCGCGGGCATTCCGAGCGTAGCGGGATCTGTATTCTTATGGAAATCGCTTTGTCCGTGGAGCAAAATGCACCCCAGCCATACAATTATACCTTAAATTCGAGTGAATACTGCTGGCATCGTTTGACTCATTTCCTGTGCCAGAAATCCCAACCCCAACGCTGATTCTGCACGGATTTAAACTCAAAATTTTGCCAAATTCCAAAATTACACCGCAAATGACTCTGACTGAAAAGACACTGCTCCGGATCACTGTTGCAAATGATACTTTATCTCGTCAGTTCTCATCTTCATACTCAAAATGAGACCAAATAAACTTGAAACTTTAGCCCCGGTTTGTGACCTGATGCTGCGTTTGTACGACCCCTTGGAAGGGTGTCTGCTCGGTTCGCGAGCCGGGACCCGCAGGCCCTGCTCGCGTTTCCACGGCGGCCTTGCTACACAGTGTGCAGCAGAAGGCAGGGCAGCTCCTGCCTTCCTTGTCAACCTACACTGACCATTGTAGTGAAGTATGGTCGAATAAACCCCAGGACGCCCACGGCTGGGGGAAGCCTTCATCCAAGTTACACCGACCAGCGCCTTCCCCCTTGAGACTACGAAAGTTGGTGGATGAGTTTCATATTTAACAGACCAAATATGTTGAACGTTTTTTTTCTGAATTAATTTAGAGGTTTGGGCTATTTAAAACAAGGTTGAATATCGCGGGGCACAGGTATAGAGTGAGCTGATGGACCCAGTCCAACCTTCAACGAGTGCACGAAAAGAACGGTGTAACCAGCGCCGATTGGAAGAGCCGTGAACAAAGCGTGGATAGGAGGCTCTGTCTGGCAGCCAAAGAAGAGAAGCCCGTATGATGTGTGGGATCGTTCCGAGCGGAGGTGTTCCCCGCCGCCAGGAGGTGATGGGGTGCGGGCTTAGGGCCACCGAACTTTTCCACCGTAGACCAAAACCCGGACAGTTAACTCAGTGAGCCCCGGGCTCGTATCAAAACTGCGCGATATCCTGCGATAAAGATCAACGCGATACCGCTACCAGATCTCGGTACAAATCAATTCCTGCCACTCAGACTCAGATGCCAAATCCCGGAATGTTCGCCGGGTCAAACCCGGCCAGGTGGCCACCCTGTGCGGGCTGGATGCTGTTTCACTGCGAGCTGACACTGCCAAGTGCGATACAGTAGTCGCTAGCGAAGATAAATCAAGACGTCCAAGCCCTGCTGCTTGTGCTGGACGGATAGAGCGTCGGATAAATGACCTCACTGAGACACTACTACGAGCTGCCATATTTTGTGGGGGGAAATATATTTCCGGTTCTTTTTTGATGCAGGAGCAATCATCGCTAAACACAGACGAAATCCAGCCGACACTGATCCTTCCCGAGCAGCAGAGCATCCACGTCTCTGTGGGACGCGACGAAGGCGCTGATGATGATGATACCCCTCGTCCCGCCGTCCACGCCCCGTGCGATCCGCATCTCCCCCAGCTGACCCTCTGCTGCGCTGCCAATCAGGGATGGGAGGGCCACGGCGCTTGAGTGCGTTTGTTGAGGCTACCTCGGTAGAGTTCGCCAGTCCCCGAGCTACTGCTGCTGCTTTGGAATGCGATCGTCTGGTCCCATCGCTGCTGATGCTGCCTCAGCAGTATTCCAAATGTCCAGCATTGCCCGCCCTGTCCAGTACCCCATCCTTCGTAAATCTCTCAGTGCAGTGAGTATGTAGGACAGAACACAAACGCTGCTGTCGGAACCAGTGTCGCTTCCTTATTTGGCGTCTCTATAGGGCCCAGGTCTCAGACCCATCTCACAATGCAGGTGTAATCACTGCTTAGTAAATCCCCACTTTGGCTTGAGATATAATATAATGGCTTTACCGTAGCCCCTTCCACAGACGAACAAACGCTGATGAGAAACTATGAATGCGGTCTGCACTATCGTTGCGAGAAAAAAGAGTGGGGAATCCTCCTTGCCATCGAACACGGATTTGTGCCAGCTCTGCGTTTAGGTCGTGAGTCGTCGCGGTCAGCTCGTAACAAGCGATTGACCTGTTTACTGGGACGGCGTGAACGTAGTTGTTGGAAATCTGTTTTCAATGCCTGACCTATTCTCGATGAAATTGGCTACGCGTGTTTCTAAGGTATTCATAGCCCCAGACGCCATGCTGCTGCTGGGGTATTTTAAGCTCGAAGCTTTCGCTGAGCACCCGCTCCGTATCGCCTCGCGCTGGCCTTGTTCCTGTCGGGACGCAGCTGAGCTGAATTGTGAATTCACAGTCCTGGATCAATCCGCTGCTGGATGAACACTACCCCCAAACCGTGTTGGGCAGGGCTTTTCTTCATCACACTGGTCAGTGTGGGTTGGTGAAGGACGGAGGTGGGGCGCGCGTTAGGGACCGGTTCAGATATCGCTCGCCACCGATGTTGGCCGTGGCTTGGAAGTGAACTCTGGACGGCGGGGTCGCAGCGTGGCGCGCTGACCACTGGACCATCGCTCCCCACTGTGTCTGCGTGCTGTAGTTGACTTGTCAATGGGCCTGTCGTGTGGGACTGGTGACGTGGTGGTGGTAGTGACAGAGTAGCGCCGTTGAAGGGCACGTGACACCTCGTGGCCCTGCCAATGTCGGTTTTTTTTAATTTACATGTCCGTGTTGAATTTTTTCTAGCCACTTTCCATTTAACTAAAGCGTTCATTTCCATCCCACTGCTGCCTATAGTCAGCACATTCCGCAGCGGTGTCGGATGTGCCCGGAGGGCGTCCGAGGAGAATGTGCCCTGAGAGCGCGTTCCCTTAGAGCGCGTGCCCTTAGAGCGCGTGGCCTTAGAGCGCGTTCCCTTAGAGCGCGTGCCCTTAGAGCGCGTTCCC
>CM025647.2:1886708-1899596 GCA_014621495.2 Entosphenus tridentatus
TTAGAGCCTAGTCTCACATGGGTTGGACCAGATGACGCCAAAAGGCGTCTCAGGTGTGGACCAATCAACTTCAAGGACAGTGCACATTATCAAAGTTATGTCTTTTGTTTGTATTATGACTGAAGGTATTGCGGTCTATGCAAACATGACTCCTTGTAAAAAGGTGTCTGTTTTGTTGCCAGATAGAAGGGTAAAAAACCAATTATCATATTTTTACTGGCAAATGAGGTTCCCATAGTGCTTGGGTAGCCTGTTGAGAAAAGAACTTGTCTTTTGCTTGGAGTATGGCGTGTTACAAGTGACATCCCCTTGGTCACAATTGCAACCACAAGCGGCACGTAGCATGCAACCCAGCTAAGCGGCACATGCAATACAACTGAGAGACGAGTCGGTACTTTACTCAATTTACAGTCCTCTGCCAACACACTGCTGGGTGAAGGCTTCTCGACACACACCGTGTCAGCCATGGGGACTCTTTGAGCCTTACTCTTAGGTTTTTTCGGTAAAGTCACGTAGGGGGAAAATAAATAAATAATAGACGTTCCCATAAAAAGAAATAATAAACATAATAAAAATAATCATAATAAAAAATCACGACGTTTCGGAGGCAACACAAGTCTCCGTCATCAGGTGGGGCCGCACTTCACCACGCTGGTCATCGCAGGCTGGCGAGGCTGGAAGCTTGCCACTGATGTTAGCCGTGGTTAGGACTCCAACTCGTGCACCGTTTTCATTCCGCAGTGTGCCAACCGCTGCACCACTACTCGCCCCCCCCACCCCCCTCCTTCGCGGCAATCAACAGGGGTGGTGACGTGGCCGAGTGGTCGCGCGTTCGCAGCTCGTTACTGAGGTGCGCGGTTCAAAACCGGCACGCCACCCTGGTTAATACTGCGGTGTGGTTTTAACCATGAAACACTACGCGCAGTCTGCTTCACAGTAGACGTTAAAGATCCCACGACGTCATTCGGATAAAACCGATTATGTGCCGGCGGTCATGGTCTAAAGCAGGCATTTAGGTGCCATATAGGTGCAAAGGAAAATGTACAAAGGCTGGTATTATCAACAGCCACGTGACCGTTGATAATACCACGGTGTCCTTGTGGCGGATCGCACCACGCGTAACGAACTTCTCGTGCCTGGTCTCTCCGCATTAAATGTCTGAACATATTTTTGTACACACCCCATGATGCGTGTACAGTGCCGATTACGAGAAGGAATCTGTTAATTGCAACACATTTCGTAACTTTAAAGCGCGGTAGGCTGTCGCGATCGTTATTACTAATTGTAAAAGTTGTTTGGGATTCCACGCGTAAATGTGCCGGGCACCCATCTCCGCCCGACATAGCCAATCAGTAAGGTTCACCACGTAAACAACACGTGGCACGTGACATATCTTACACACCACACCTCCGATTAGCACGGTTGGCTACGTAGGGTGCGAAATATATTTAATACACATTCTCATTTTGCTGTGTTGCATGGAAGTGGGTGTACAACACATTTATATTTTCTAGATGTAACACAAACAACTTTATCACTGACAGAGCATAACTGGTGCGCGCACAAGCGAACGTTACGCAACAGCTCACCACGAGTCGTAAAAAGTTCCAAAATCACAGAGTTTGTCGTTCAAAGTACCACAAAATGCGAATGCCGAGTACGTGAGTTGCCACATTCAAAGCAGCTCTCTGTGGCTGTACTTCCAGTCCATTTAACGTCACTCCGACGCTGCTCGTAATGCCGCTTATGCCACCTGCCCTTTCACGGCGGTGCCCTCCGCGCTCAGAGGGCCCTTACCGCACGAATCGCGTGCGGGTGGGAACGCCGTGGTTGTCGCGCCGTGAGAGAGACCTCTCCCCGCCGCAGACAGCCCCGTTCGCGCGCCCCGAGCGGCAGAGTTACGGCTTTGCGAGATTTATTCGGTGGGGCCTGGGCACCAACGACCGACGGGGAGCCGGGAGCCACCGTGGCCCTGTGTTGCGAAGGCGGCGCTGGCTGGCACGAGCGAGGTCCAACTTGCCCACTTATTTATTTGAGCATTAATCAAGGCCGAAAGCGGCATTGTGGTTCGCTGGCAAGGTAAACAATCGCCTGTTTACGTCGTAAACTCTTGAGATGAAACCAGCCTCGGGTAACGTGGGCGGCGGTGGGGGGGGAGGTCTCGAAGAAGAATGCCCCCCCCCCCCGATCGCCTCTTTGTGTTCCTCCGTTGTGAAACGTTACATAAAGCGTCCGAGACGCCGAGTCCGTAGTCGGTGAATGGGTCCACACGGTGAGAATTGCAGAAGCCCTCAGCTCCTAACGGCGACGCCGGACCACACACGGAGCGGAACTGCGCGTTCCCGTGCACCGCACAGCCCACAGCTGACACCCCTCCCGCCTTCAGCTGTTCTCTCTCTCTCTCTCTGCCCTCTCGAGGATGAGCCACGTGAGAGACGTTTTGAACGTCGCCACTCCCGTACGGGACGCGGCTCGTAGCTCGCTTCGTGACCGAGTATTCCCCGTCGGATGTGGGGCACGCCGCCGGGCATGGTGTCCGAGTCGTGGACGTTCATGGCAAGGGATGGAGGCCGTGTTTTAGAATCGCCCTCTTACTTTGGCCGTGGCCTCAGTGTCGTTGCCGGCGGCCGTTGAGTCTTTATCGAGGCTCAGCCCGTGGGTTTCATGGAGTCGTTCTCTTGGTTTGGTCGACCAACGGAGTCACGAGGGGCGTCTACCCACTATCGCCCCCGCTCTTAGAATATTATCAAGTCAACAAAACCGTGAACTAAGTAAAACTTGACATATCCAAACACATATGACCAATTGCGTTATCTCAGCCAGTTTCTTCCTTCAGACCCCGTCACCTCGTCTCGTCACGGCCGCTCACAGCGACACGGCCCCTGTAGAGGGTCCACTATTGTGGTTGACGAATGTCGTGAGTAAAATCACGAGCGGTTGTGTGTGTGGTTGTGTGTGTGTGGTTGTGTGTGTGTGTGTGTGATTGTGTGTGGTTGTGTGTGTGTGTGTTTGTGTGTGGTTGTGTGGTTGTGTGTGTGGTTGTGTGTGGTTGTGTGCGGTTGTGTGTGGTTGTGTGGTTGTGTGTGTGGTTGTGTGTGTGGTTGTGTGCGGTTGTGTGTGGTTGTGTGTGTGTGGTTGTGTGTGTGTGTGATTGTGTGTGGTTGTGTGCGGTTGTGTGTGTGTGTGGTTGTGTGCGGTTGTGTGTGGTTGTGTGCGGTTGTGTGTCGCTTCGGGTTGGTACGCTGCGCATGAAACGCACTGTGGCGTCAGGCCCAACGCATTGCTGATTATTCTAGGAGACTTTGCAACACGCGACTCGTAGCAGTGCTCGGAGACGCCGAGCGCAGCGTTTTGCACGAGAGTCGTGGACGTATTAGCGTGGTCGTTGTATCCGCGATGTCGCAGATTAAAGGGTCAAGGACGACAAGAGGAAGTTTGTGGTTTGATCAATGTAATGGAGAACTCCGCGTATCTAATATTGTGGTTCTGGAACTCATAATTATCAGCCTTGGTTCGTTATGAAAACTGTGCAGTCTGGTGCAATAAGGAATTGCCGCACGGCAATACCGGTTCCAGATCTCGTTATGACCCAAGTCCTGCCGCCCGAGTATCGATGCCGATTGCCGGATTGTACCGGGCAAAAACCTGGACAGGTGGCAACCCCAGTCTGTGCTCCCCACGCTTCACCAACGCGCACTGACCATCTTCTTGGTTCTTTCGGTAAAGTCACGTAGAAGGGAAGTAATAAAATAATAAAAATAAAACATAATAAAATAATTCTCACGACGTTTCGGCCACAACGCAAGGAGCCGTCCTCAGGTGGAGAACAGGTCTGTCGAGAAGACAGAGTCTGAATGACACACACCCCAGACTCTGTCTTCTCGACAGACCTGCTCTTCACCTGAGGACGGCTGTTTTATTTTTATTATTTTATTACTTCCCTTCTACGTGACTTTACCGAAAGAACCAAGAAGATGAATCCCTGCAGTCACGAAAGCTTTAAATCAAAGCGCACTGACCAGTTTGGTGAAGTATGATCAAATGAACCCCATGACCCGCCCCGCTAGGGGGAGATCTCATCCAGCAGTGGAGTGATAAAAGTACAACTGCACACGCACGCAACGTGGCGGGGCCTCTTAACGATCCGCACTCCACCCGTAAACGAGGCAGTGTTATGGGGCGACATGCGGGGTTGTATAAGCGTAAGGGGCCGTCCATAAATGAGGTCACGCACATAGGGGGGGGGGGGTCAGACATTTGTGACGAGGGGGGGGTTGAGAAATGTGACGTCACATCAAAATGCGCAACTTTAAATAAATTTAGAATTGTTATAACAACACTAATTGTTATAACAACACTCCTACAACATCAGAGTGCAGCGCCACATTAAATACGCACTACAATGACAATAGTTTAAAGCGATTTGAAGCATGTGTTATTTTCAAAATGGAAATATGGTTTTGGGGGGGGAGGGAGGGGGAGAGCTTCGTGACGTCATATTTGGGGGGGGGGGTCGGACTTTTTGTGACGCCGTGTGACGAGGGGTGGGGGGGTGGTAAAAAATCGTCCTCTTATCTCGGTGCTGTAAAGGAGATTGTGCCCTAAAGTCCGAGATGCTCGCGAGGACACCGCACCCTGCATTGTCCTCGTGAGCGCGAGGCGCGAGTCTGTTGAGGTCACGTGCGCTGCGAGAACGCGTGCAACCCTCTCGGCTTGCAGTCTGTTCGCGTTCACGGTGTCGCGTGTTGCGCAGAGATGTATCGCCGGCGACTGTGTGAGGAACAGTCGCTACAACAAGTAGTTACATGTTTACAAGGAGAAAAATCCATACCTTGACAAAAGAGTTTCAGTTTTATTTATTAGGTATAGCCCCGTGAGCCATTCGGCTCTTGAATCGGGTGCAACCGCAACAAACAAAAACATGAACAAGAAACATCTTATAATAATAGGTTTTTACCCTTTCAACTGGTACAAAAACTGACACCTTTATACAAGGGCTCTAAGAAAAGCTGTCTCGGGTGTGGACCAATCAACTTCAAGGACAGTGCATATCATTATCAGAGTTGTTTCTTTTTGTTTGCATTTTGACTGCTTGTGGTGTGGTTATTGCAAACATGATCCCTTGTATAAAGGTGTCAGTTTTTGTACCAGTTGAAATGGTAAAAACCTATTACTATATTTTGCCACTGGTAAAGGAGGTCTCATAGTGAAGAAACATCTTAAAGTGACTATGCGCAACAGAAAAAATCCAGGTAAAAACAGCAAAGTCTTCCAGAAAATGCAGCGAAAATATCAATGCTATCTGCAAAAATCCCAGTGGGATGCAAGTCAAACAATAACAACCATAAGACAATGTAGATTAAAGTTATCAGTCTAACTCTGTACTACAACAAACAAACATGGCTAAACCAAAACGTTTTCAAAAACACCAAAATAAAGCTATAAAAACAATGTAACAGTGATCATAGGAACTGTGATTGAAATTTTACAATAAACGATATACATAACATGTACTACCAAACTTTGCAGCCATAGCTGGCTGCATGAGTCACTCCATAACAGCAGGAGTATCAGTAGGAGTATCAAAAAATTTCAATGCACCTTTAAAGATCAGCACACTATAATCAAAACTCAAGATCATACTTTGCAGCGGTCATCCGGAGCGATGCATTTGATTTCAGGCCACTGAATAGCAGTGGCAGCTTAGGGGTGTACAACTCCTCTAGAGCAGTTTTGAGTGAAGATCTCACAGGTAGTGATTCAAGTTGCAGTTTATTGGCGATAGCATTCCAGACCCTGGGGGCATCAATAGCAAAGGCCTTTCCTCCAGTATTTGTACGGCAATAAGGAATGTGAAACTGGAAAATGAGCGAAGACCTTAGGTCACATTTGTTCTTTGAAACAGTGAGGAGATCCAGCAGGTAGTCTGCGGATTTTTTTGTAAGTACATCGTGAATAAATAACATCTGATGCACAAGTCGTCAATCATTAAGAGATGTTAAGTTTGACCCAATGTAGAGATCACCGTGGTGGGTCCTATATGGGCAGTTCAATGCAAATCTTAAGGCCGAGTGATAAATTGAGTCAAGCTTCTTCAGTACAGTACTGGAGGCTGATTTATACACGATGTCACAGTAATCAAGTAGAGGCAGTATGGTAGCTTTGATCAATTCCAAACGGAACATAGGGGGGAAGCAGTGCTTGTGTCGATACAGAAAAACATTTTTTTTGTCTTTTTACCAATATAATCAATGTGATCTTGAAAATTCAGTTTTGAATCAAGAATGACCCCAATATACTTATAGATCTTGACTTGCTCTATTTGATAATTATTTAAGGAATGTAATTGGGGAAAAATAACGTCCTGCTTTAGTCCTGGTGAGAGGCATACCACCTTGGTTTTGGAGGTATTCAGGACTAGTTTAAGAGCAACTAGCTGATGTTATAGTTTGTTGAAATCACCCTGGAGCTTAGCAATCACGTCATCCGGAGAGCGGCCAGCAGTAATCAGTATCGTGTCATCTGCAATTGTCTTTACCCTGGAATGATCCAGGTCAGTGCCCAAGTCATTGAGAGAACAAGAGGGGGCCGAGGATGGAACCCTGTGGAACCCATTTTGTTTTCTTAACACTGTTTGACCTCCAACCATCTGTGAATACAGTTTGGGTGCGAGAAGAGAGGTAATTTTTTAACCATTCTACTGCGTGTTTGGAGAAACGGAGGCAACTTAGTTTACTAAGCAGTGTATCAAAGGCTTTGGACAAGTCAAGAAAAAGACTGGCGCAGTACTGCTTATTATCAAGGCTACTGTAAATGTGATTCAGAGAGTCTAATGCAGCAGATGTGGTGCTGTATGTTTTTCGGAACCCAGATTGTTTTCGATGTAATAGATTGTTGTTAGACAGGAAACTGATAATTTTGTAGTTCAATAATAAATACATCATCAACGGGGACAAAATTGAGATAGGTCCGTAGTTATTTGAATCATCTCTATGGCCCCCTTTGTGAAGTGGACGAACATAGGAATGTTTCCATTCTCGAGGTACTGATGCTTCTTTGATGGACAGGTTGAAAATATGGGCTATATGTTTGTATATCAGGTGACCAACAGTGAGCAGAGCAAAGACGGGAATACTATCTGCTCCAGTAGAGGAGGACCCTTTGAGGTAGTAAAGTTGTTTCAGAATATTACTTTCGTGGATAGGCTAGGAACTAAATTCGTTTAATGTTTGGACAGGGGTGTAGGAAATTGCATGAGCAGGGTTGACTCCCAATACATTATCAAAAAGGTCACCAGCTTCAGAAAAATGCAGGTCAAAATTGTCGACTTTTTTTTGGGGCTCTGAAAAATATTCCCCATTTCGGTTGAGCTCAATGGGCAGATTATTTGTGTTGGATGCCAAAACAGTGATGTGATCAGTCAAGATGTATCTGGACCTGTGTCATACTGACGCTGTAAACACTACATACAAACTACTGTACTCAGTTGGGATCATGAAGACCAAAATCCCCCTATAGCCTTAACAGACTGTTGGGGCAAGTGCTGTTAGCGAGCACCTATGAAGGCCGGCACTGCACAAGAGGGGGTGGGTGGCCAGCACCACGTCTGGCCGCCTTTGTCTCCCTGTTGGCGATGTTTACACATCGCACCAGGTACTCATGTGAGGCTTAGACGACCTAGGGAAGGCCCAGAACCCATTCAGATCATCGTCACTGATGTTGGCCGTGAGTGGGAATCGAACTCTGGTCCACAGCGCAGCGCGCTAGCCACTGTACCACCGCTCTCCATACCCCGACATCAGCTGTGATCAACACACAGCAGCAACAGCATCACCCCGACAGGACACTGGATTGCCAAATGGATATAAATTCTTCTTCTTGGTTCTTTCGGTAAAGTCACGTAGAAGGGAAGTAATTAAATAATTATGTTTTATTTTTATTATTTTATTACTTCCCTTCTACGTGACTTTATCGAAAGAACCAAGAAGATGAATCCCTGCAGTCACGAAAGCTTTAAATGGATATAAATTATTTCTTCACGTAATTACGCCTACCATCATGTACCCTGAATGTTTTCAGTTCTTGCAAGCTAAGCAGCTTTGAGCCTGGCTAGTGCATTACTTGCGTGGGAGATTGCCGTGGAAGAGCGGCGGTGTTCTGCCAGTCGGCTGAAACACGACTCTGTTCAACGAACCTGTCCTCCAATCAACTCGCACAAGTGTCGAGCGAAGAGGCGATCCGTGTGCTGGCTCTGCCGGGGTCTCCTCTGCAACTCCGCGTCTCTCGCCGCGCCCTCCGTTCGCAGAGCGGCGGTCGCGCCGAGAGCACCACGCCGCGCACAGCGCAAGATTCTCACTCCCCCCTCTCCTACCCTCGTCCTCTTCCTCCACGCAGCATCGTTTCACTTTCACCAACATCCCGGCCGAGGCAGATGCCTCTTAGCCGAGAGCGGGCCGAGTCCCCGCGAGGTCAACGTCTCGAGCAGAGATTCTGCACCCCGCGACTGCACGGGTGCGCCGCACCGGATCAGCGGCGATTACGCGAGCACATTCACTGCGAGGAGGTGGGGGAACGAGGTTAGGGAACGAGGCGCCTGTGTTGTGTCTCGGGTGCGCCTCGCCGTATCGCGGTTGAGCAAACAAACCGCGAGTTCAGACTCGGGCCGTGGTGGGTAGCGACGTGTCCGTGTGCTGTGGTAGCGGCAGCATCGCAAGGCAGTGTTTAATTAGAGGCTGCGGTTTCACGAGCGGTCGCCATTCATTCGCATACCAGTGCCACCGTGAGTTGTGGCGACAGTAATTCAGGGATGGGAGCCGTGAGGTCGGTCCGGCTCGCCGCCGCGAATTCTCGACGATTCCCAGGGGAGTGCGGGGTGCGCTCCGCTGGCAAGGGCCGTGCGCTTTTGTAAATCGGCACGGAATGTGGCGCGTCCAGGAGGAACTTCCACGAGCACTGCGAAGTGAAACAAGGAATCATCAGTGACACAGTATACTCAATATTCCCTCCACATGCACACACACTCACCAATGGAGTTGGACAAACGTCTCGATGTAGCAAGGCCGTAGCCATTGAGTCAACATTGGAGGGGACCAAATCTTCCAGGGAATCTGGGGGTCCCCCCCCCCCAGAAATAAAATCTAAATTTGAAAACGAATTTCCTGCCTAAAATATTTAAAAAAATCACTAACACATGGGATGGACTTTATTTATTTTTTACAATAATGTCTAACAGTGTATTACTCTGTTTTTTCTTTTTTACCCTTTCTTGTTTCATTGTATGTAATGGCAGAGATTAGAGATTAATAAAGTACAACCATAACCACAATCATATAAACATAAATCTATTTTATAACAATATTGGCGGGGGGGGGGGACATTTTGAGCATATTTGAATACATATTATAATTACGGCCTTGCGATGTAGGATCGCAGAGTTTGAGTAATTGTTGACACCGGTTCTAGCCACATCCCTACGCGTCTGTGGTTTCCAGGTGCGGAACAAAGTGCTCGCTACAAATCCTGCAGCGGCGTCACGAACTACGACCTGCACGAATGACCCCGCTAACATAAACAATGAAATATTATTTTGATTTGAAGCTTTCGTGACTGCAGGAATCCATACTCTTTGGTTCTTTCGGTAAAGTCACGTAGGTATGAATAAAATTAAATCACGACGTTTCGGGCGCAACACAAGCGTCCGTCATCAGGTGGGAAAGCGTAGTCTGCTGCTGAGAAGATAACGTGGCAATATCTAGCGTGCAATTACATGAATGGATACAGATAATGAGAAATGCAAGCTTCCGGTCTCACTTTAGTTTAACATGTAGGCTTTCGCGACTAATATTATTTATAATCAACGTTTTTGGTTTAGATCGCGTTATTTATAAATGTGTCGTAACCCTCCACCACCCGACACAGGCAAACAGTAAAAAAGTGTCACGTTGACAAAAGACAAATCGTTCACTGCTTTAGCCCACCGGTGTGTTGAAGCGTGAAACCACAACATTTACAATTTTTGAGTACGACGTTTCGCTGGTAATTATATCCAGCATCATCGGGAAATTCGCCAGAATGGTGAGGCTCTTCTCTGGCTCCCGTTCTTATATAGAGCAGCAGCAGCAGGGTGACGTCATCATTAACTCATCATTTCACGTCGACAGCTGGCAGCGATGTCTTCGCATATCCAACTTCACGAGACGCACGTACGGTCACTCCTTTTTGCACAGAACAGTATAATGATACTCATTATTAGTTTTTTTTTATAAATGTAAAAGTCAAGTTGTAGGAAACGAAAGCGCATGCAAAACAATTGAAGCGGTTTTATGTTCTCAACGTAAATCACTGAAGCCGTCACGAGCACGTGACCGCCCGAGAGATCAAAGTGGAGATAATTTAAAATATTATTTTAAAATATTTAAACCCGGCAAAATGTTCCGTTTCAACTTAAACAAATCGCACCTACATTTCAGTTGTATATACACGTGTGTACGTATGGGCCGTCACTTGCTTATATATACTGTATGCACGCACACACACGTGCTTGTAAATATCTCAACCCACCATAGTTAATGAATGCACCCGGCTTTGAGTTGCATCGCAGTCACTTGGCATCACTGCGATCGTAAATCTGTGAGCCGGCTGGTTCGACAGAGGGGGCACGGGTTATTGGTTGGCGCTGCGACGCGAAGTGGAAAGACGTCGTCATCGTCATCACCATCAGCACGCGCTGCCTCTAGGGCACTACCAACACGTACCCGTGCTCTGCGGACCTCTATATATGAAGGTGTTATTGGCGGATTAATGAACGTTTACATGTAGTAGTTATAATAATACAGTGAGGGAAAAAAGTATTTGATCCCCTGCTGATTTTGTACGTTTGCCCACTGACAAAGAAATGATCAGTCTATAATGTTAATGGTAGGTTTATTTGAACAGTGAGAGACAGAATAACAACAAAAAAATCCAGAAAAACGCATGTCAAAAATTTATACATTTATTTGCATTTTAATGAGGGAAATAAGTATTTGACCCCTCTGCAAAACATGACTTAGTACTTGGTGGCAAAACCCTTGTTGGCAATCACAGAGGTCAGACGTTTCTTGTAGTTGGCCACCAGGTTTGCACACATCTCAGGAGGGATTTTGTCCCACTCCTCTTTGCAGATCTTCTCCAAGTCATTAAGGTTTCGAGGCTGACGTTTGGCAACTCGAACCTTAAACTCCCTCCACGGATTTCCTATGGGATTAAGGTCTGGAGACTGTTATTGGCGAATTAATGAACGTTTACATGTAGTAGTAGTAGTCATAATAATAGCCACCAATAGAAACTCAGATGTAACATTTTATTTCCCTGCTTTCTGGTTTAATTTGCTTCATGCTCGCCGTATCGATGGCCTGAACATCCCAGTGACGTTGGATTTACTCACGACGGGGCGTTCGCAAGGGGTGTTCCCGTCGCTGTCCTGCCGCAAAGTAACGGACACACAGTGATCTCGCATGGACACAATGGGCACTCGGCCTTACAAATCTACATGTCAAGAGTCACGTAAGAGACCTTGAACGATTTCAAGCTTTCGTGACTGCAGGGATTAATCTTCTTGGTTCTTTCGGTAAAGTCGCGTAGAATGGAAGCAATAAAAAATAATAAAATAAAACATAATAAAATATGTTATTGTTTTATTTAAAAAAAACATAATAACATATTTTATTATTTTTATTTTTTTAAAAACATGCTTTATTTTATTATTTTTTACAAATAAAACATAATAAAATATTTTATTGTTTAAATTTTTTTTTTTTATAAAACAGAATACAATATTTTATTATGTTTTATTTTATTATTTTTTATTGTTTCCATTCTACGTGACTTTACCGAAAGAACCAAGAAGATGAGACCTTGAACGATCACGAACTTCTCAATGGGCACTCGGTGGTTCACGTGGGTCCGTGAATCGGTGAATTTGTCAGGCGTAGCCAGGACTCGATTTGGATTGGCCAGGAATGCGGCATGCCAACCACCGCGCCAACGCGCGGGAGACGTTCCCGGTTTGGGGATAAAGTGGCAGTGAGATCAAAGCCGATCCGCCCCGGTTGGACCCCGCATATCATCGCGGTTTAACAGCAGGGGTCGTGGAGAGGAGGTTACCAGATCAAGGGAGGCAGAGTGGCGCTGCAGTGGGAACGCTCGTGCCTCGCCGCAAGAATAACCTGAGTTCGGCTTCCCGAATCGAGCGAATTTCTGTGCCGAGTCTGCATATTCTCACCCTGTTCTGCACGGGTTTCCTGCGGGCACTCGCTGTTTCCTCCCATAGCTAAGTAAGCAACACACAGGGTAACTGGTATTGGCCGAACAACATCGCAATCCTGAAAAAACAACACTTCAACTTACTCCACTGGGATTACAGGCAGAAGCAGCAACATCGGCCCCGACTGCGAAAACGTGGCACCACCGCAGAGTTGAGTGAGACTGGTCGAGGTTTTCCTGGGTGAGCGGGCGGCATAGTAACCAGCAAAGTAACCACAACACTCGGACTGAACGAGCCCTAACCTCGCCTGCTCGCTCCGCTATCGCGCGAGGCAGAGGGATGTTGTCCTCCGCCGTGCTCGTCACGCCGGCTGGCTCTGTGCGGAACTCACCGCCAAATCGCCTCCAGCACAAAGGTGTGGCTGGAGCTTCGCCCCTCCGCCTCACCCGCCGCGCTCAGGGCAAGAACTCCGCCTCCTCTCTGCGCTTTAGTCAATTGCCTCCGAAGCGAATGACGTCAGTCAATTGACTTTAGTACTCATAATCAACGTTTTTGGGTTTAGATCGCGTTATTTATAAATGTGTCGTAACCCTCCACCACCCGACACGGCCAATCAGTACAAAAGTGTCACGTTGACAAAAGAC
>CM025647.2:1957297-1968608 GCA_014621495.2 Entosphenus tridentatus
AACAAATAGGGAATTAGTATGCATTAGTAACAAATATGGAATTAGTATGCATTTAGTAACATGCAATTATACTAAACATGCAAATCCAGAACTCGCACATAGCGAGGGCTTAACTGTATTTACGAATTTAATTTGTGCATGAGAGCTATATTTTCAATTCTGTAAAGTATAAACATATGAATGTGTTCCCATTGTGAAGCTGCCTATTTTTTAAGTGATGTTTTTCATGTTACACAATGTTATATCATTATACAGGGTGCTTTAAAGAATGTTAACACTTATATGGGACTATCGTTTTTAATGGAAAAAGAACAGATACTACACTGTAACATTATAACAAATGTATGTTAATAGCTTCAAAAAGTCAAAGAGTCTCCACTTGTTCACCATCATTGTCAACAAATGCCTGGGATCTTCTCCGTGTGGTCTCTAGAGCTCCATTTATTTGAAGCACCCTGTATTTAATACTACGGTATTGCGACGCTACGTGATGATGGTGCTCATCGTCGTCATCATCATCATCGGCGATGATCGATCCACTGCTGGATGAAGCCCAGAGGTGGATTGGATGGAACACAGGCGCTTCTTGCTACGAGTTGCGAGTGTTGCATGGCGGCGGTCACTCTCCTACTGCCCTGCGGCCTTCCTACAGACCTTGTGGAGCTGTGCGCTGATAGTTTCGCCAAACTGGTTTTTTTCCCAGTTCAATGGAAATTACTTAATAATTCCTCCTCCTTTTATCTGTGCTGCTGCAGGCGTGTAATTAAGCGTGTGTGGGCAGGCACCGCATCGTGAGAGGTCAGCAGTGTCCAGCGTAAACATCTAACGGATAGTGAAAACCTTGGCAAAGTCACTACTGAGAATCTATGACCGAGACCTCCTTGTCTATTTGCAAGAGAACCGGCGCTGCAAAGGTCCAGTTCCACCAGACAACCAGGCACAGCGGAGGCTGTGAGGCCCAGGCACTCAGCGGCCCAAGTAGGGCCGCTTTATGACATTGCTTGGGTCCTCAGCTATGTCAAGCTTTAAAAGCCTCCTCGAGGAATGCCCATATATTTTTGTCATAATGGAAGGAAATAAACCATTTCAGACAGAGTATTTTTTCCATATCTAATACATTTTTCAACCGATTATGTAAAACGTTAAACTTCATATTATTTTATCGAAATTAGAGGCTCCTCAATATGAGGCTCTAACTAAGCTGTAGCTTACTTAACTTATGCCAAAATCTGGCCCTGGGCCCAGGCACAGCAACGGTCCAGGCACAGTGATGGCTGTGCGGCCCAGGCATAGCAGAGAGCATAGAGTGCCATTCCGCACGTAGCCGTAGCTGCAGGGCCCTCTCTCTCACCTCCACCGTTCTTGTAGCAGAGGTAGGGGAACCGCCATACGTTACCCAGGCCCACGCCGTAGGCCACGCCCGACATCAGGAAATCCATTTTTTTCCCCCAGCTCTCCCTGTCGGGCCTCGCCTGCCCGGGCGCCACCTCCGACGGCCTCCCTGGGCTTCCCGCCACCCCCGGCCCCTTGCGGCCTCCATCGGCCATGCTGTAGGCTACAGACGGCCGCTCTGCGGCGCCGTGGACCGCGATGTCCGCGGTTTCGCACGCGAGAGGCATGACCTGAAAGACGGACAACGGATCGCTCGCTCACTTGCTCGCCCAGTTCCATAACTGTGCAAGACACGCGTGTCAAATACTCACCTGTGGGGCCAGAGACGCACCTGTGAGAGGAAGTACAGCAAATAGGTTTGTGGCCTATCCGTGACGGGTTTGAGTGCTCCCTTCTTGTGGCCGTTCGCTTTCTCTGGGTGCACTGCCGGCCTCTTACATGCACGGCCCGTCGGGGTCACGATGGCCAGGTTTACGTCGAAAGCCAAAGTGATTTCCTGCTCAGGTGAGCATTGAGGAGGTGAGCATTGAGGAGGTGCTCATCACCCCTGAGGCCAGTGGTGGAAATTACACATTACTATGGCGGGGGCGAGTCTCTGCATTGGACAACCACTGTTGAATATGCCACAATGTGGTACTAATTTTATGGACCTTAAAAAATACTGAGTTGGTTGAACAACCCAAGCAGGACCGTGGGTGAAGTGAGGATTTCCTTGATCGAGAATTTTGCTTGTGTAAGATCATTGGCGCGCCATATCTGAACCGATCCTGAGCACCCCTTCACAAAGGGGCACGGACCAGAAGGGTGAAGTATGGTGTAAACACCCCCATGAACGACACAGCATAGGCTGCATTGACACAGAACAGGACCCACACGTAACCGAAGCTGTAAATTATTCACAGCCACCCAGCTTGTGCTGCGGCCAAGCATACAACCCATGGTCGGAGGAAGGTCGCGAGGTAAAATTCTGAGCACGGGTCAAATCGGGCCCATCAGTCCCCTGGGATCGATAAAAGAACACATCTTTATCGGAAGTGATCAGTGTGGGTGTCCTATGAAAAAACACTAGTCCTAGCCATATCAATGTTGAAAGTGATATTTCCACGACTTGCCGAGTGATTAATTTTCCTCCCAAACACGTAACAGGTATTGGCAACGACAGCAGGCAGTGGTGGACGTGTGCCAGCATGCCATGCGGGGACGCCGGCGTGAGATTTCTCAGTGGCGGCGTGAGACGGCGTGGAAGAGACAAAGGAAGTCGCAGGAGACACTTGGGATGTCTGCCAACAGCATTTGAGAATCGAGGATAACAAAGTAGAAATAACACGTAGCAGGCTTTCGCGACCAATATCACCCATAATACAGGTTTTTTTGGGTTAGATCGCGTAAATATATAAATGTGTCGTTAAACCCGCCACCACCCGACAGCCAATTAGTAAGGGTTGTAACTTAAACAAAACATGCCAATTCGTCACTAGTACAGCACACCGGTGTGCCAAGCCACATCATTTACAATCCGAGTACGACGTTTCGCCAGTAATTACAACTAGCTTCAGCAAGTGACAGCATCATTTGCTTAATACAAGCAACACTCTGCACTGGTTTCAGCATGCAGTGTCCCATTAGCGGTCACAGTCAGGCTTGTTTTGATCCCCTGTGTAGGTTTGCATTGATTAATAAAAATAAAACAGTAATAAATCACGACGTTTCGGAGGCAACACAAGTCTCCGTCATCAGTTGTGTTGCCTCCGAAAGGTCGTGATTTTTTATTATTTTATTTGTATTAATTTTAATTTCATTTTTTTTACCTACGTGACTTTACTGAAAGCTTCAAATCTAGAATTGCATTGATTAGTTTGGGCGGGTGCCATACGAAACCAACAGACTCCGGTTCAACTCCCAGCCTCGGTTATCTAACACCTCACCACCACCACCACCACCTCGCTCACCACGTCCCTTACCCCGTCCCTCACCACCTCGCTCTTCTTTTCTTTGGCTGTCCATCGTGAACGATGATGACTGCGGAGAACAGCTAGCAGCAGCAGCATTCTCCTACACGCTGGTGGGATGAGAGGCCAGCCCTTGAGCTGAAGCGTCAGCCATACTGTTGCTGCTCGTCCGCTGAATGGGATTCGTGTTGTGCCGTTACTGCTGGTGTTAATGCCGAGAGGTTTTCTCACTTTTTACTTCAACCCTCTGACCGAGTCGACCACAGCAGCCACTTTTCTACTGCTTACAGTTGGCTAACATTTCCCCCCATGTGTCCCACACATTGATATTGGCTGTCTTGAGGTGGCTTTTAAGAACGTCTTTGTAGCGCAGTTCTTGGCCACCACAGGGACACGCTTTGGCCTCTTTGAGTTCACCGTAAAGAAGGATTTTAGGAAGCTGATGTTCTGGCATTCCAGTTCCGTGCCCTGACCATCTCAACTGAGAGGAGGCATAACTGTTGCTTCTCTACCCTGTGGATCGCAGCTCTCGCCAGCACCTGGAATCATTCATTATTGCGATTTGTCTCAAATGTCTCAGCTGTAGGCTCGCCAGTTTATTCAGGTGTCGTCTGTATAGTGTCACTGTTTCTACAGATTAAAGTAGTGAAGGAATTACCACTGCACTGTAGACCTTTACTTTGGTGAACATAGATATTTGGTGTTTAAACATATGTAGTTGGTTCAACCGAGTCGAAGACGTGCTCTTGGAGGAAACACTGGATGAAGAGGAAAGACCCCAGCTGGGCCCCGAAGTGAGAGGGCCAGGAGGTATGCAGTCAACAATGCTTGACTCAGGGAGGAGGACGCCCCTGCCATGCATAGTCCCATGGGATGTTGGCTATCAACAACAAGGCAACTTCTATGACTAATTGGGAATGGGACGCAAGCGTAGGATTGATCACCCTGTCGCTGGCCGCCTTTGGGGAGGGTGTATAGTATGAAAGGCCGAAACACCCTAGGAACCAAAGGTACACTACTGACGATGCGCTCCCCAAATTTCACCAGGCTCACTGTTCATGAACTCTTGGAAGTGCTTGCACAAAGGATAGTAACATCTCATCCTGTGTTCTTGGAATCTATTTAACACCAACACACGGGGTAACTGCCCCTTAACAGAATAACAACCTATGGTGGTGACCACCAGGCTAACAACACTAATTACAGTGTAACTAGCTACTACGGACCGGAACCACAGCTTGGGTCCAGGTCCACGTGTTGGAAACTTGGAGAACGTAGGACGTAGACGAAGGTTTCTTCAGGATGAACAACAACGCCGGCCCCTCTGGGGGACCCGGCTTATATTCTCTGCGGCGTGGCTCGCTCCGCCCTTGGCCACGCCCACCTTCCAGAACCCTCGAGCAGGATCACGACCCGGACCATGTGACCACATGGCCTCCAGTAACCCCTTCCCTACGGCCAGCACTCTCACACCCAATCCTGTAGGGCTGGCACTGCACGCCGAGCGTGGTGCCATCCAGTGCTGTCAACCAGCGCTGACCAAGCCCCTATAGGGGCGGTACTACACCCACACCACTGTGGTGTCCGCGATGTCGTTACATCGCACGCCGTGCCTATCTAGGGCCAGCGCCTCACAGTGACACCCCGCGATGTCACGACACGTCAAGGCCGTAGCCATGGAGTCAACATTGGGGGGGACCAAATCTTCCAGGGTGTATGAGGGTCCCAACCCAGAAAATGTATAAATTTGAAAACTCATTTCCTGCCTAAAATAAAAAAAAAAATTCACTAACACATGGGATGGACTTTTTTTTATTTTTAACAATGTCTAATAGTGTATTGTATTCGATTGCTCTGTTTTTACTTTTTTACCATTTCTTGTTTAATTGTATGTAATGGCAGAGATTAGGAATTAATAAAGTACTACCATAACCACAATCATATAAACAGAAATCTATGCATTGATTTGTATGAAGGCAAGTCCAGATATTGTGACCAAGGTTTCGCAAATTGTTGTTTTTATTTATATAGCATAGCAATCATTTTTTATAGCATTATATTGTGGGAGACATTTTGAGCATATTTGAATATTGGGATGCGTCTCCCCCCCAATATATATTATAATTACGGCCTTGCTACATATACAAACATTCTTGATTGTTTTAATATTTTACCACAAGTGTGTGGTTAATGCAAACCTGATGCCTTTTGCAAAAGGTATATAGTTGGTGGTCGAAAATCTTAACACCTGTTTGATTGCCAGAAAGGGTCAACCCTATTCTTATTTTGTCATTAGGCAGGCATTGTTTTATAAACACAAATTCCACGCAACAGCTGTGAGCGTGAGCAGCTGTTGCTGCTGTTACTAGTTGCTGTTGTTACAAGTTGTTCGTTTCTTGTTTTATTGCACTACCGATTACCGAATAAAAAAAACGATAAACCTGGTTACCGGTTTGGCGCTCACATACAAACGTCAATAAACTCGACACATTCAGTGTCTCATCAACAGTCGCGGCTACGCTTCTTTTGCTAATCCTGTGTATGTCTGCATTGACTACATTGGGCGGGTGCAGTACCATACCGACCACACTCCGGTTCGACTCCAAGACCCGGTCATCCTACTAACGCCTCACCACCTCGCCCAGCACCTGAGAAGCCCAAGAAAGCTGTCACGGCCCGTGCGATGCGCATGGCACTTGCAATTAATGAAGAGGACACCGGTTCTATTCTATCTCCCGGCGCGGCAGCTTGTAACGGCGGGCAAACTTTCTCAAACTCACCCACCTCCACCGCCTCTGGCCACCATGCAGTGCATACAGTATACAATAGATGCGCCCACCACGGTCGAACGGCAGCTTTCGCGTCTGGTGGGGTAAAATGTGGGTACTGCCACCTCTTGATAAGCGTCTGGTCAGCATGGAGGAGGAGTAGGCCAAACACCCTGTCGAGAGCTGCCTCGAGTGGAGAGTGCCCCCCCCTCCCCTCTCACGAGCAGTACCGGGAATGAGGCGTTGCAAGTCGCTGCTCCTTTTTACCTGCGGTGACTTGGTCGCCTTTTACATGCGGCGACTTTGGCCGCCGTGCCGTTTGTACGTTCACACGTTCACGTAACCCCGATCCGCGCATTCGCTGTTTGAAATTCCTCCGCTATCAGCTGCCGGGTTTCCTGGCGCTTACAAGCGGCACAACCTGTTTGGCAACACGAGTCGCGCCTTACCAGTGCCATCCCCACGAAGACAAAGATATCCCGTGTACTCTTAACGGACCGTTTGGGGCAAGTGCCGTTAGCGAGCACCTATGAAGACCGGCACTGTGGCTCACGAGGAGGTGGGTGGCCAGCACCACGCTCGGCCACTTTTGTTTCCCCAGTGGCGATGTTTACACACCGCACCAGGTACTCATTTGGGGCTGAGTCGATATTAGGGGTCGCCCAGCACCAATTCATACATCCGCCGCTATTATTGGTCGTGAGCGGGAATCTTGGGTCGCCGGGTTCGTAGCGCAACGCGCTAACCGCTGCGCCACCGCTCCCTGCCACCCCCATATCCCACCATCAACCACGCGGACAGGGAATGAATGAAGGAAACCACCACCACCAACAACAACCCTTGTGTTGTACCGCGGGATGCTGTGCTGGCTGACAAGTCGCTCACTCACCGGCCAGCAGGCGGGCATGACCTTGCAGGACCTTGCAGGCAGCAGCGGCGGCAGCGGCGGCAGCAGCGGCAGCAGCAGCAGCAGGGCACGGCTGTTGTAACTCTCACCCCGCAATCTCACACCCGTACGGGCACGGACAGAGGCACCCACACAGCCACACACAATGTCACGGAGCGGAAGAGGCCGTGCCGGTTATATTTGAGATCCTAGCGGCAGGGGGCGTTCATTTTTCTCCACTTGTTGCCACACATTGGCCCAAGTGTCGAGGCGGTTACCTCCCCAGAGGACACCCCTGCTTGCGATGATTTTATGCAAATGAGTTTCAGTTTCATTGATGAGGTATAACCCTGTGAGCCATGCGGCTCTTGACTCGGGTGCAACCGCAACAAAACAAAAACATGAACAAGAAAAATCTTAAAGTGACTACGCGCAACCGAAAAATCCAGGAAAAAACAGTAAAATCTTCCAGAAAAAGCACCGCATTTCAACGGTGTGTGCAAAAATCCCAGTGGGATGCAAGTCAAACAATAACCACCATAAGACATAACTTTTTTTCAAATTTTCTTGCCGTGGATTTCACACCTTATGATGATTGCTTGTGTTGCAGCCGAAACGTCATGAGAATTTGTATTGTTTTCTATTTTTATTATTTTATTCTTTCCCTTCTACGTGACGTTACCGAAAGAACCAAGAATATATAACCATGAGACAATCTAGATTTGAAGTTTTCGTGACTGCAGGAATCCATACTCTTTGGTTATTTTGGTAAAGTCACGTAGGTACAATATAAATTAAATCACGACGTTTAGGGCGCAACATAAGTGTCCGTCATCAGATGGAAACAACCACAGCTAATAAACTCTGATGGTGCATTGTCCTTGAGTTGTGCGCCTTTTGGCGTCATTTGGTCCAACACCATGTGAGACTAGGCTATAAAGAAAGGTGTCTCGGGTGTGGACCAATCAATTTCAAGGACAGTGCATACATTATCAGAGTTGTGTTTTTTGTTTGCATTCAGACTGCAGGTATTGTGGTCAATGCAAACGACTCCTTATAAAAAAGGTATCAGTTTTGTTGCCAGATAAAAAGGGACAATGATCATATTTTGCCACTGGCAAATGAGGTCCCATTGGTGTAAATGCGTACCCCGAGCTCTCATACTCTGATGGTGCATTGTCCTTGAGTTGTGCGCCTTTTGGCGTCATCTGGTCCAACACCATGTGAGACTGTGCTCTAAGGAAAACTGTCTCGGGTGTGGACCAATCAATTTCAAGGACAGTGCATACATGATCAGAGTTATGTTTTTTGTTTGCATTCCGATTGCAGGTATTGTGGTCTCTGCAAACATGACTTCTTGTAAACAAAGGTGTCAGTTTTGTTGCCAGATAAAAGGGTAAAAAAACAAAAACAAAGAGTAACCATAAGACAATTTAGATGAAAGTTGTCAGGCTAACTCTGCATCCCCGTGTCGCGAGTGCGCGCTACCGGGAAGGGAGGTTGTGGGGGCTGATGCCCCCCTCTCCGCTCCTCTCCACCCCCTCCACCCCCGCCCTCTCCTCGGTCGCGTCTCGCTGGGCCCCCCGTACCCCCGCCGATCGGGTGACCCCCCCCCCCCCCGCAACCAGCGTCCTCTCTGAGTGACACCGCTCTTTGGCCGGCCCACCACCACCTAGGGGTTTATTACGCGTGCCTCCCCCCACCCCACTCGCGCGTCTGCACTCACGAACCGCGCTGATTACGCAATATTGTTTAATTCGCCGTCACAGCCGTTCGGAATTAATTAATTATTATGCGGAAATATTTAATGAATCTGCGCTCGTGGAATATACACTCGCTAATGTATCTCTGCGCGATGCACGTGCTGGCGCGGGCGAACGCTTATTTAATTAATTATCTTTTCTATGCGCGCGCGCGTCATACACACACTAATTTGAGTCACCCACACCCGGCAGTGCGCCAATCGCTGTCCCACCGCTCTTTACCGCTCTCCACACACACGCGCACCGAGTCAAACAACAATCTGGTACCGAGGTTGTATTCCCGGCGCGAATAGCGAGCCCCTTGCTTGTGTTCCTCGCCAGCTAGTCCCTTCGGACAGCGCCTAACCTCTTATCACCCACCCTTTGCAAATGCACGATTATCCTCACGCTAGGGCTGACGGCGAACTGGGCTGAATCGGCCACCCGAACGTTCACTCACCTTGCGGGCACGATGGGGGGGGGGGGGGGTTGGGGAAGATGCTGGCCGCGAAGACTTTGCCCGGACAATGGTTCGCAGCTGCACCCAACAAGCGTGACACGGCCAATCTCCTGGTCCGGGGAAACCGTGGAACATCCCTGCTAGGGGGGTCCTCGGGTAAAAACCCATCGTGCCCCACGGGGGTGCATGTGAGTGTTTATTGGGGGCGTGCGTGCAATTGTGTGGAGGGGTACGAAGAGAGAGTAGCAATGGCCGAGTTGCTCTGCTGCCGTGGCACCACAAGGCAGAGGTCGCAACCGGGTACCCGATACCCGTACCCTACCCGATACCCGGCCGGGTTCGGGTACGGGTAGCCGTTTGCGACCCTGGTGCGGCCGGGTACGGGTACGCGTAGGCCGTGAGTCACTGGTGAGTAACCGTTTGTCACTAATTTCGGGTAGGGTACGGGTAGGGAACGGGTACCCGTACCCGGCCGGGTACGGGTACGGGTACCTATTTGCGACCCTGGTGCGGCCGGGTACGGGTACGGGTAAGGAATCAAAACCCGTTTGCGACCTCTGCCACAAGGTCACCGCGGTGGCTGTTTATGATGAGAGGGACATGCGGTTGAATAGGAGGTGCCGGTGGTATATTTAATGGAGAATACCGGTTTGGGGATTGGAACTGTGAAACTCGTTGCGTGGATGCGAAAAGGTGAACAGGGAAATGAGAATAGGATACGAAGCGTGGTTTATGAAACATAGCACCCATGTCTCTACGCGTGGCGGACACTGGTAGGATGTTCCCCCCGAGGTGGGACCGACCCTTGTAAATATCGATACTATAGAATCGCCGCGATATGGCGACACCAAGATACGTCGCACGATATAAGATCCACGATAATCATATCGCCACTCACTTTTTTTTTTTTACAGAAAATCGTATCGTAGATGGTTGTTTCCCGTTTGGGTTTCTTCTGAAGTGCAGCATGTTACTTTCCAGAGCAAACTATACTATTAATAGAAAACCTCCATAGGTGAAGTTTGCTAATATATTTATAAATGAGTGCTGTGTTAAATAGTTTCGGGAGTCTGAGGGCAGGGCGACCACATGACGTCAGTGACTTTCCAAATAAGTTTGTGTAACTGGGAGCAGCTTGTGCGTTACTAATAGGGTTTTTGTGTAACTTGGAAGAGCCTGTGCGTTACTAATAGGGTTTTTGTTACCCCATTCCCAGTTACCGAATGGGGAAAACTGATTAAAACAACGGTTACCGGTTTTCAATGTTCACATCAATACATTTGACCTGTTTAGCTTCTAAACTGAGAAACGAACGGAGCTGCCAGGCGGTGCAATGCTTAGCATGCTGCAATACAGAGGTTCGATCTATCGGCGCGGCAGTTGAAACAATGGGGGAAGTTAATTTAACATCACCAACCCGGGTATTCTGCACCGTTATCAGATAAGCCGGTTTTGTGTGGTGGGGTAAAGTGTGGGTAACGCCAACCAACCTCTTCCAACACGTCTGGTGAGCATGCAGGAGTTCGACCAAATAACCATCCAGAGCTCCCTCTAGCGTCGCTCTTCCGCCAGCACTTGCAGGGTTGCGCCTTTACATGAGGCTGCTGTAGTGGTGGCTGCCGTGCTAATGATGGCTCCGAGTGTGACATTGCAAGTGTTGGGCGCATTTTATGAAACGTATCAAGGCAACATTTTGATTGTAGTTTATGAAGCGATTTTTTTCTTCTTTTGCATATGCGTCAAGATGATGCAAGAGGTTTAAAACTGGAACTTTAACTGAAACTTTAACTGGAACTTTAACTGGAACTGGTGACGTTTAGACAAAAAATGTTACACGTGAAAAAAATTGGTGTCGTGAATGCGGCTATTCAGGGTGGTAATTGGCGCCCGATGCAGTCACCCAACCCACGCTGTAATAATTAATTAATCACCAGAGCTCTCTCACACAGATCGGCAAGTAATAACATCTTGTGACAAAAATGGAACAGGCGCGCTAAGATCAGCGGGGGAGAGAGAGAGAGAGAGAGCGGTCGTGCACGGGGACTGGAGGCGTTTCACTTTTCTCTCAAGGAGCCGTCCATAAATGACGTCACGCACCTTGGGGGGGGGGGTCA
>CM025647.2:1984322-1995675 GCA_014621495.2 Entosphenus tridentatus
CCCCTGCGGTCCCGCTATTCATGCTGTCCCGTCCCTCCCCTGCTTGCCCCGTCGGCTCGTGGGGGTGTGTGTGGGGGGAAATGCGCCTCAACCGCGGCGGCCGAATGCCCCACGCCGCAACCATACCATCTTAAGGTCGGTCGCAGCGCCGCGGTGCAACGTAGCGTCGGGGGAGGTCATCCAATTCCCTGATCGCCGGAAACCGTGAGAGTTAATCCCGATAAGGGTTTCTCGGATAAAAACCGGTCGATCAGGTGTCCTCCCCTTCCAGCTCTATGGGGGGGGGGGGGGGGTGATGGGGGGCAGTGCGGTGGGGGAAGCCGGGCGGCTCCCTGGCTCGGCAGAGCGGCCCCGTCGCTGTGGCACCACACTTCCATCAACTCCACTGCTGGATGAGGAGCTTTCCCGCACAGTGTGGGTTGTGAGACTGATCTGACCATACATTACATTTAGGGCAACAGCCCTTCTTCATAGCACATACAAATGACCGCCTTTTGAAGAAGGGTTATTACCAAAAATGTTGGCGATTGTATATTTTTCAAATAAGGCCGCAGCGTTATTGATGAACGTGTTGAGTGTTGTTGCTTTAGTCAGTGAGGATTAGTTCAGGTAGGGAGCATAGACACTGGAGCATAGAAGTACAATACAACAATGGATTTTGCTCCCCTGTTCTCTGCTGCCCACAACGTATGCCCCAGAGGAATCTATAGGACTTTTTTGGTCACCCATCCAGGCACGGTCCAGGCTCAACCCCCACTTAGCTTCTGAGATCTGACTAATGTGGGCCCAGTCCGGCTGATATTAACCAAGATTCCCATGCACAGGATAATGTCACGAGAACCTCACCCCATTGCCTCTGCTCCTCCCACACACCGTGGCTCTCGCACGCCAGGGAGGTAATGGCGCTGCATCGCTGTTATTATTATTATTTAAGTCCCATCAGCCGCATCGTCTTCTGAGAGAGTGCACGGTATCAGCAGCGCTGGTTCAACGGAAGCAAACTCTGGGCCAATTTCGACTTTCATTGTCTTGGAGCCAGGCTCGCTTGAACCAATGCTGGTGAACTGCCAGATGTTTCCAGGTAAGGACCCCCCCCCCCTCTGTTAGATATCTGTCCTGACGTGATAGCACGTGGGCCCTGTGCCTTTGACAGATCGGCTCCTGCACCTAATGGCGTGGTTCTGAAGGCACGGAGGGTCGTGATTGGTAGACGTGGGAGATTCCACCCCCCAGCGATTTGATCAATTGCCGCAATTAAAAACAATATACCAATTGTTGCACACCGTGTAATTATGGCGGTGCAAAATCCAAACGTAAGCAAACGCAGTTCAAAACAGGAACTCCTTGTAAACAGGCAGGCGCTGGCTTATTGGCATTGGTGCACATTCAGTAGCACATTGTCCCACATGCACGCGCTAATCGCATTGGCACATCTGACCTATATTTAGATGGCTGCCACAATAAAGGATACTGGGTGGATGAGGAGTTTACCTCCTGAGCCAGCACCACTGACGTCATCGGCTCAAACAGAGGTGGCAAAGCCTCTCCTTCAGCCTTGGCAGATGTCCCCCCCACCCCCCATGTGTTTTAGGCTAATCTGGGGCCTCCAGGACATAAATAATTACAATATGTACCAGCACTGTTGTTGCTGCTGAACAGTCGAGTGTCTCCGTCTCATCACGTATCTCTCGGTATCTCTCTCCACGTCGCTCTGTATCTCCGTATCTATGTCCTTGTGTCTGTGTGCCTGTCTCCATGGGTCAACTTACTGCCTGCCTCCCTGCTGACTCCCATCCCATTGCCCCACCCACTTCTACCCCATAGCTCCACCACCTTCCATCCATCCCATTGGCGCATATACATCAGGCCATATATATTAGATCAACATCTGTGATGAATATCTGAACCGGTCCTGGGCCTCCCCAAGTTCGATTCGGCCTTAAATGAGTACCTGGTGAGGTGTGTAAATATCAGCACTGGGGAGACAATGGTGGCCGGGCGTGGTGTTGGCCGCCCACCTCCTCGTGTGCCATGCCGACCTTCGTAGGCGCTGGCTAACAGCACTTGCCCCAACAGTCTGTTAAGGCCATAGGGTGGGATCTTTTTACTGGTAGGAACCTCCTGGTTACACCAGCCCACAGGGGATTATTGTGTCCGTCTGCCCATCGTGCATCCAAAAATCGGAGGGGTGGGGCTGGGTGGGGAGGGTGGGGAGGATGGGGAGGGGCTGGGTGGGGAGAGGAGGGTGGGGCGGGGCTGGGTGGGGAGGGTGGGGCTGGGTGGGGGGTGGAAGGGTTGGGGCTGGGTGGGGAGGGGCTGGTCACCCCGTGGTGCCCTTTTAAAACTCAACGTTTAACCTACTCACGCCGGCTTGTGCCCGCCCACGCAGTCGGCCATATTTGTGGAATACACCACGCCGCTGTTGACCCTGGCCATTGACCGAGCAACCCAACGTTCCTACCAGCTCCCTCCGCAGGAATGTGTTCTTTGTTTTTTTGTCAGTGACCATGAGCTGCAGGATAAATAGGTCTCACACCAGCACTTCTACATTTACATTGACTCTGTGACTGCTGTGCTTGTCTTGTGATTCGTAATTGCATTTGGCATGCATTGATTTGTACAGTAACGGGCCGTAATCCCCAAAGAAAAGGCTTTTCATCAAGATGAGCATATTCCATTGACCTTGAGCCGTTATCATTGCTGCCAATCGCCATCTTAGCGCGAACTTCCAAATGTGAAGAATACTCGCAGCGTTCACAATGCTGCTTTGTACTTTATCTTCTTTTGTCGTGTGGCCAAGCCCAGCTCTGCAGCGGTTTCGTACTGAGCACCGTTTCCTGAGTAGGGGTCGAACCCTGGGAGCTCTCCTATGAGGTCGGTCATGAGTTTGTGGCACTGCTGCACAATAACCGACCCATGCTTGCTTTGCACCGATAATTATGAATACTCTGCAGCTGTTCAAATTCAATTCAACATTCGTTTGTTACCGACTTTAATTAATGTGTTATGAGCTACGTTTTTAATGCTACAGAAAAGAGAGAAGGAAAAAGATTGTGCCTAACTTCATATAATAATAATAACCATTATAATAATTTCCAGTCCTTTGTGAATCCACTGCTGGATGAAGTTCTCCCCATGCCATATCGGCCATGCCGGTGGTTTGACCATACTTCTCCACGCTGATCGGTGCGAGATGGTAAATAGGAAGGCGCCCTGGGCCAGTTCAGGTTTCACTCGCCAATGATGTTAGCCGTGGCTGGGAATCAAGCTCGGGTCTCAGGGTTCATAGCACAGTGCGCTAACCGCTGTACCACCGCTCCACCTGTGAGACGCTTCACAACACAACTGTGGCTAGACGCTCGGTGTTTGTGGCTGCTGTGGCATAACCTTCCATTGAAAGTCGCGAGTCCCCCTGACCATCTTGAGCATATAGGGAGGAGCTCATGTCAATGAATGAGTCCAAATGACGACCCCTCTTTACTTGCCTTGTGCTGGAACCGGCTTGGTTGAACCTAAAGGGATTGATGGGTGAATCGACCCCCCGAGCGCCATTCGAACTCGCGACTCTCCACATGGCTGCTGCCGCTCGCTTGGGGGTCAGAGGGCAGCGCCGATGCACGGTTCATAGCCTGGCACAAGCCACGTGGTGACGTCACCGCCACTTAGTGGCGAATGGCGATTGTTGTTGTTGGTGTCCTGGATTCAGTGCCAGATTTGGTGGCAGATGAGTGGGCTTTCAATTGGCTACCGTAACCACACTGACAGTCGGCTGCATTAATTAGCAGATATTCACTGACCAATAGATATCGCCAATATTTCTGTTGGCGCACGATGGCTCTTCCTTTGTGGAGAGATGGAGCGATGGAATCGGCTCGTGTGCAGGTGCTAGTTGTATTATTACATCGCGGGATTGTGAGGGATGCCGACAGCTCATGGGAGACCCTCATCCAGCAGTGGAAAGATCATGGCTGGTGATGATGGTGATGAGTCGGTGACCAACAAAACTGAGAAACGGTTGCTCCTTGAAAATGAAGGCGTTAAATTCATCCTTTCTAATTAAAGAACTGTTTGAATTCAATCTGTACCGTGATAACAAAAAAACTCAACATATTTATCAATAACATTCCCTTAAAGGATACATTCATAAGAGCCGCCTCTTCACGCAATGTCCCTTCGTAGCAGATGCATGGAGAGCAGCCAGAATGGTATGTGCCAGAGGTCGCAACCGGGTACCCGTTTTCGACCCTGATGCGGCCGGGTACGGGTAAGGAATCAAAACCCGTTTGTGACCTCTGGTATGTGCTCCCTGTGTGCTCTGAAGAAAGGCCATTGCCCAAAACGCCACCTATTATATACTAAGCCTTTTTGAGGCCACGGTGTCATCGACGAATGTGTTGAGATTTGCGTTGAGTGTGCTCGTGCATCAACGCCAGCGCAGCAGCATCACCAAATGAGATGTACAGTGATGGTGCTGCACAGGGTGCGTTCGGGACAGCTGTGAGACACTGATGGATCGTGCCATGTCGAAACCTCTTTGTGGGGGCGCTGTGTGTAGGGCGTGGTCGGGTTGCGGCTTCCCTTGGCAATGACGGAGGTGCTGCTATTGTCACAGAGGCAGTGGCGCTCAAATCCCAAGTGCAAGGGGTTTGTTGAGATGAGGCGGATAACCATGGGAAACCATGAAACAGGCATTGTGGAAAACTAGAAAGAGATTCATGTCTTCCTGCCTATGCAATTTACATAAATATGATTATGTACGTATGTATGTATCGGCAGTGTATATAGTGTGTGTGTGCATCTGCCAGTCATCTGTCAACCCATAATGCCGAGGTCTGTCCCGTAACCTGCTGCCTGTGGGCCTTCCACACATCACGTGACGGCCTTATTGTGTACCTAGCCTGGCGCAAATGCTACTGTGACGTCACCGTGCACGTGCGTGTGAGAAGTGGAGAGTGGTGAAGCAACGGTGCGCACTCCTCCACAATACCAGCTACTTGGGATTGATTCCCGGCCAACATCGGTGGCAAGTTCAAGTTCATTTATTAGGTGTAGCCCTGTGAGCCATTCGGCTCTTGAATCGGGTGCAACCGCAACAAACAAAAAACTAAAACATGAACCAAAAGACATCTTAAAGTGAATATGTGACTGAGTGCAAACAGAAAATCCAAGAAAAGACAGCAAAATATTGCAGAAAAGAAACACCGTACACCAACGCTGTGTGCAAAAATCCCAGTGGGATGCAAGTCAAACAACCAACAACAACCACAAGACAACTTAGATTAAGGCCATCAGTCTAACTCTACTACAACAAACAAACATACATGGCTAAACCAATACACTTTTCGAAATCACCAAAATAAAGCCATGAAACCAATGAAACAGTCATCATAGGAACCGTGACGGAATTTTCACAAGGGCCTCCCCTAGGCAGCCTCAGCATAAATTGAGTACCTGGGGCCATGTGGGAGCATCGGCATAAGCATGAAAGTTTGGCTTCAATAGCCACCACTGCCCATCACGCTCTTGCGCTGGCCTTGGCAAGTGTTTCATTCGCAGCCATTGCCTTCACAAATTACAAGGCTACATGTCTTTGTATATGTAAGTCTTCGATGACTGTCAACATAAACTATTGTTACTTTCTGTAAAGTTACAGCAAAGTGGGTTCACGCTGCTTAAGCAATGTTTGTAGTGTGAGTTGTGGTACATGCAGCAATTGTGTACTTTATCACCATTATGCTGCTGCTGCTGCTGCAGTTTTCAGGACCTGGGCTGCGTAACATTGAGTTCTTTTTATTTAATGAACCTGAAATTATTTGAGAATAATAACACCATGGGCTGCCGTCGGCTGTCTGCCGGTGAGCCCTGATTTTAAAATGTCTCAAAACCGGACTCGGCGAAGCCAGAATTTTGGCTATTCTGGGAAGGCTCCCAAAATCGACAAAGGTGTAGCAGGTGGAACACTCTTCACTTGTTTATTTGTGTATTATTTCATCTTACAGGGGGGGCATCTCGCTTACGATGCTTGTCCAGGGTATTGTTTGAAGGACGGCAAACGTGACGATAGGTATGCACACATACAAAGACAAAGATCCCTATTATAGCCTTAGACTGTTGGGGCTAGTGCTGTTTTCGTGCACCAATTTAGGCCAGCATGGCACACGAGGGAGTGGGTGGCCAGCATCACATCCGGCTGCCTTTGTCTCCCTAGTGGCAGTTTACACATTGCACCATGTACTCAACTTACGGACGGTCCAGACTGGTTCAGATAATCATCGCTGGTGTTGGCCGTGAGCGGGAATCGAACTCGAGTTGACTTTCACACCCTCACAATAAACACACACACCTTTGTTTTCCCTCTATGAAAACATGGCAGTGTAGGAATAGGAACCGTTCTTCTTCCGAAGTGCCCGTTAAGCACGTGTTTGGTGTCGGGAGAGGTGCCTGCGTGACGTACCGGAACATTTCCACCACCGTATGTACACACACACACACACACGTCGACATTATTTTTATAATTTGTTTATTCCTCTATAAGGGCCTGAGCCCATTTCACCAGTGCTAATGTATGCTGCCCTCGGGAAGGTGATTTGAGGTCAAGACTGAAACCCAGCCTGGGCGCTGGCCACGTCCAAAGTGAGCAGCGGCACCGCACGGTGCCACGGGGTGCCACGGGGTGTAAATCCGGCCCCGCTCGGGCTCGCGCGCCAACCGATAACAACACCTCCCCTCTTCTTGGTTCTTTTGGTAAAGTCACGTAGAAGGGAAATAATTAAATAATTAAATTTACACATAATAAAGTTGAATCCCTGCAGTCACGAAAGCTTTAAATCGAAATTTAACACCTCCCCTCCTTGGCCGATAAACAGAATGCCCGAGACGGTGACCAGCTCTTCGATTAGTCAACAATCGAGTTTGCCTGATGGATCGATCTTCCTTATTTAGCCTGTCCACTGACAACGCATTGTCATCTTCACAAGAGAAAAAGCCGAAATTCCATGTTTCTTTATCGTGGCCTTATTATCTATTGGACAACCACTGATGAATTCCCGCGAGGTACCACTCATTTTATTGCCCCCCATCTGCCACCCCAGAGAGACGATGACCTCACTCCTCCTCCAACCGGGATGTGAACTCGGGCCGTAATGCTTGCGAGTTGAGTGCTCTGACCACAGCGCCGTGACGCGGCCACTCTGCCGTTAGCCACAGAGAGTCGCCGTGCGGCTCAATCCTCCGCTGGATGAGGGCTGGCCACGCCATGCGGGTCCCGGGGGTTATTTGAGCAGAGTAAGTGGACTTGGCCATTGGATGACTCAAGATGGAACGGCGGTCAATGATGAAAATGCGCCCAAAAGGAAGCCGCTCCTATGCAGGTGCTGGGTGGATTGTAGCATCACAGGAGTGCGAGGGTTGGCGGCGTGCGGAGGCGTTCATCCAACAGTGGTAAGAGCATGGCTGCGGAAGAATAGTGACTCCCCCATGGGTCATACACTCGAGATGCCCACCCACCTGCAGGTGCGTGCAGGTGGGTGGGGTAGGTTTGCTCGCCTGTCCATACGGTGGAGTTTGTGGGCTCTCTCCAGAACATGCGTAGTTTTCCCTGCCTGCCCTCCCAAACTTTCCATAGCCAAACCCTGCCAGAAGAAATAGCCGTGGGTGCTGAGTGAGGCCTAGTCGGGTAGAGATTTAATCTTGGTATTCCTGCACCGTTGCCGTCGCCTCACCAGTACTCGCCCGCTGCTTGGGGTTTACTCCGTCCATCACCCACCAAGGATCACAATAAAATCACTACCACATCACTCCACATCCACAGTGGTTGCCCTTGGCATAAACTGGTCTCTGCCATGGAAATGTGGAGTTGAGTATCACCCGGTTGTGTGACCAGAGAGACACTTTTACTTGCTTATATTACGAGGTCGAGAAGTCCGAAGCATCTGACTCAAGCTTAGAGCAGTGCTTATCTCAGTTTTGCATCCCTGAACATCCGGTGGAAATTCCACAGTCCTATGTCGGGGACCAGTCTGCATATTGATGAATACAATTAATGAGTCCAATGACTAGATGTCACGAGGTTTTTTAATTTGCCAGAACACGCATTGACATTTCACTTATAGAGACGAGCATAATCTTGCAAGAGGGATTTTAGCGTCGCCGGTGCATGGATGAGTAATGGATTTGTCCTGTAGTCTTATCAACTGGATGGATTGCCAATCGGCGGGAATGACTTGGAGCTCCGCTTCGAGGTTGCTGTGTGCTCGTGACATGGCTCCATACGGTTACTATTCGACTTCTCTACCCAGGGAAGCCGAACTGGCGGGTCTCGGGGATCTTCATCACGTGGGCCCTGCCAAGTTCTTGCAGCAAGAGGCGATGTTGCTCGATGAGTGATTTGCACGTCATAGTTTAGGCATTGGGATGTATTGGCCAACACCACTTGCACCCGGAGGAAGCCCACATGCAGAATGGGGGGAAAAGATACAACTCTGCAATGACAGGTGCCCGAGTCAGGAATCGAACCTAGGCGGTCCTGGCTGTGAGGTCACAAGTGTTTCCATTGAGCTTCCCCCCCATGCCGGCAACAGTACTTAGGAGATATATTTTTAGAATTGTGTAATTGCGGTCGGCTCCATGTAACTGCACACCACGCAGCTGCATAGTCTACTTAGGTCACATCAGGCTAATAATCATAATAATAATATAAATTGCCTTGATGTGCCCAGGGAAGCCTCACTGAGTCCGAAGACTCTTTTCAGCAGGATCCTGCATGCATTGGGAGTTTTTGGGCACTTCAGTTCCGTGTGTGGTGCAGAGGTGGCACAGTGGTAACGCTCGTGCCTCACAGCAAGAAGTGCCTGGGTTCAATTCTCGACTTGGGTACCTGTGTCTGGTTTGTATATTCTCTCCCTCTCATGCGTGTGTTTTCTCTGGCTTCTTCGGTTTCCTCCCATAGCCAAAAACTCATCCAGTGTAATCGGTATTGGCCTTTCATGCAAACGCTGAGCAAAGACGAGCTCACGCACTGCATAACGCCTTTGGCAGCACCGCTCCGGGTTGGCGCATCGTGCTATTGACCAAGTTCTGTCGGCACAGTGCCAGGGGGCGCGCTGAGAGCACGCGGGCTGGGCACTCTACGGAGTTGGAACGTTGCGAGCTCTTGACAGCGGGCCAACTCACCCTATCTTATCGTCGTTGAAATGAGCCAACGGTGGATGTCCTTTTGAATCCTTGTCTCCCACCAGAGGAATGTGGAATTTGTCATCGCGGACTTGGGGTCAGCACTGGGGATGGCCACGGCTCTGCCGCGTTTTCGCACACGTGCGTACGATCGGGAGCACGTGACGGTCCTGGAGAGATGGTGTGAGCCCGTGGAGGGGAACGTCGTTGTTTTTTGACCTTGACTTTCGTGTTATTGAAACCGCGCTGAAACCGTCCAACTCACAGCGCTTGAGAACCCAGATCGATGTCGTTCGAGTGGCCGTTCGGAAATTGAAGTTCAGAGCTTCGTGGTGCTGGCTTACTGGCTCTGGCGCCGGGCATCAGCCTTGACCCCGCGCGCGCGCGCGCAAGCGAGCGAGCGAACGAGCGTCGGAGAGACTCGAGCCGTTGCGGTGCTTCCCTGGCGTTGGTACGCGACGCGCACACAGACGAGCAGCGTCGCGTTGTCGTGGAGAGGCTCCCCGCGTGAGCCGCTGACGAGAGAGAGACTGCGCAGAGTCAGCCAGGAACCAGGGATTGTAAAGGGCTGGCTGCGTTATAGGGTGTGAAGGTAAAAGCCGGAAAAACATTTGTTCCAGCGCCCGGTCACCCTCTACCATCGAGCAGTGGATTGACAAAAGAGCTGTTCCGGTACCTAGGTACCATCAATCCGAGACAGTGTGGAACTTTAACTCTCATGGACCATACTCTTTGGTTCTGTCGGTAAAGTCACGAAGGTATAAAATAAAATGAAACAAATCACGACGTTTCGATCGCAACACAAGCGATCGAAACGTCGTGATTTGTTTTATTTTATTTCTAACTACGTGACTTTACCGAAAGAACCAAAGAGTATTGAGGGCAGCACTTTCCCATCTGCTTTACCACCCAGAGCAATGATCCTCACGTGACAGTTACCATCTGATATTTAAAATTCTCACAGCTGGGATTTAGGTGTGTTTTTTTAGTGACCATCGACTCTCTGCACTGGGGGGAGCCCAGGCGTAAACTACGGACAGCTGAACCGCGAATTCCAACTCAGGATCCCGGTGGTGCCGGCCTGACGCTCTGACCTCCGTGCCACCGGGCCTCGACCGTGCAAGTCGGATTGCCGCTGGAGAAGCCGGCACACGTGGCGGTGTCGCGTGGGGACGCCGTGGGGATGCCGTGGGGACGCCGGGGGGACGCACATTTGTTCACGCGCTCCACGCGTTTTTGCATTCAGCAGGAAATCCGAACGGCGCGGCTCCACGCGGGCGATCGTGCCGCCATGTCGCCGCTGGCGGCCGCCGGCCAGGCGTGCCCCCCGCCGGACGGGGGCTGGGGCTGGGCCGTGGTCGTGGGGGCCTTCATCTCCATCGGCTTCTCGTACGCCTTCCCCAAGGCGATCACCGTCTTCTTCAGCGAGATCCAGGAGATCTTCCAGACGACGTACAGCGAGATCGCGTGGATCTCCTCCATCATGCTGGCCATCATGTACGCGGGCGGTGAGTGCGCGAGGTGCGCGAGGCCCCGGCGGCACGCTTCAACCGGGGGCTCTGCTGCTGGCGTGCGCGGAGTCTACAGGGGCAGGCGCCACTCGGATCGAGCCAGTGTCCAATCACTCGCTGGAGCAGGGAGACACTTTGACTTTACGCTTGAGCCGTAAAAGCCAAACGAGACGTTACGTTACTTCTAATACCTCGAACGCTGTCATCCTGAATCGGCCTACGATTACTGTTCAAAGCTGGTGCTCTGAGCGCCGGCGGTGGTTGATCGCGCGCTGACGGGATGATGTGCGTGCGTGCGTGCGTGCGTGGCACCGTAGGCCCGGTGAGCAGCATTCTGGTGAACCGCTACGGCAGCCGGCCTGTGGTGGTGGCGGGCGGCGTGCTGGCTGGCACCGGCATGGTGCTCGCCTCGTTCTGCACCTCCATCCTGCAGCTCTACTTCTGCATCGGGGTCATCGGGGGTGAGTGGGCTGGGCGAAGAGCCCCCACACGGGGGTCACGGGGGGTCAGGGCTAGAGACGGCCGCCGTGCCGAGGGGATAACCAAGAACACAGCGGGTCCAGCTCCCCGGATCGGTTCACAGTGTGGGGGCTTTTTGTTATTCGTTACAATCAAATTTTAGTTTGCAAATGAACCCCAGGATTTGACTCTGCAAATGAACCCCAGGATTT